>JNEK01002805.1:0-220021 GCA_000697295.1 Mucor indicus B7402
AGGCCTGCCATTCTCATCAACAGCATTTCCCTGCCCATCTTCATAAAAAATTTGCACCATGATGTATAGTTTCGATTGTAAAGTTGTGAGAAAAAAATAAAAAAATAAAAATGCTGGTGTCCTATAATATTTATATTTTCTCGAGTGCCAAGCGTTTGAACTTTTCAATTACTCAGCGACAAGATTTTCAAAAAATGCGAATTTAATTTTAGAGTATGTGACATTAATTTTGTTGCCAAGCGACATTGATTTTTATTGGCTTGCGACATTGATTTCTACTAGCTGCGACATTACTTTTCGGAAACCCTGTATGTTATGTAATAGTATAGCTTTTTTTTTTTTTTTCAAGATACAGAGGTCAACATCCAATAAGGTGGAATGCCCAATCTTCCTTTTAATTCATCGTCTCGCATTAACTTTATAATATCTTGCTGAAGGTCGTCAAAATAGACTTCTTCTTGTGCCAATTGGTCCCATTTATCTCCAAAATCTGCTACATGTTCCATCATCCACTTTCTATCTGCTTCTGTTCTTTCTTTTACTCGTTCGTCTATCTTTGTATTGGTATGATGACTATGACTGAAGGCTGCTTGTGCCATATAAGCTAATGGTTGCAGCCTTGACTTTACAAATGCTGCATCACCTGCTGTGAGCTGAGGAAGAGCATCCGAGTATTTCTTTAGATGAGAAACTACTGAGTGACTTATTTGACCCTTATTTGCTGCAGTATAGTGCCAAATATCCTTAGCAATACCCGAGTTTTGAATGCCACGAGTTAATACAGTCCAATATTGAAGGTTTAATGTTTCGTAATGTAACATGGCTCTCCATTCCACTTGTTGATCCAAGTTGTTAGATGAAAGTAAGCGTCCTTTTGTTGAGCTTTCTTCATAAGGTTGGGATCCATCTTCTTTAAATTGTTTACCAATACGCATACGACATCGATTGGCAACACGTAGAAATAAGCGTACGTCGTCTGTAAAAGCAGCCATTGCTGTGACTTGTAAATCATAAAGTACACCTCGGTGATCTGTCATTTGAGCCAAGTGAATGCCAGTTGGTGATGTAATAAGGTATTCCAAGAATTCAGCAGTGATAGCTTGTAGGTCAATATATTCCTTGTGAGTTAAGGCTTGCATTTTTCTAAGGATACGAATACAATCCAAAAGTGAAGATATATCTGTTTTTGTTAAATCAGAAGTATTTAAGATGCGATTATTACTGTATTTTGGCACAACATGAGAGATACGGCTTAAACTAGGAAAATAGTAACCTTGATCAGAAAGGAAGTCCAAAAGATGGCTATCATCGGGTATTCGGCGAGCAGAGTTATATTCATCTTCATCTTCAACAGCATACTCGTTCAAGAAATGAACACGTATTAAATTTGCAGCAACACGACCAAATTTCTCATTTCCAGTGAAATAGTTTGCCATAGTGAGTATTGTTACATTTTGAGAAAGAGGACCTAATTCATCTTTTTCAGGCACCGAACCAAAAGGCAAACCATCTTGTTTATCTGTGGCTGAAGAAATAGGAGCTAATCGTTTCTGACTTTCAAGAAGAATCGTTTCAGCCTGTTGTTGTAGTCGATCTATTACAGAGTTGATTTCGTCATTTTTAGTCCAGTGTTGATAGCGTACTTGATTCATTGGAGTTTCATTGTATAAAAATAGTTTGTTATTATTAAAAGATTTCCTAGCAATTGATTCATCTAAACTATCAAGTGAAGATTGAATAGCCATAAGACGATTAAAAGCGCGTATAGAAGAAGCTTCTTTTTTGTTTTCTTCTTGAGATGGATTACCAGAAAATAAACGAAAAACCCAACCAATATTTTTAAAGTTACCCTTGTCTTTTGAATAAGGGCGTTCAGAGGGTTCCCAAGGCACAGTAGGTCTATTTAGCCTACGATTTTCCAAAGCACCTAAACGCCATAATAATTCCAATTTACTCCTTCTACCGTATCTCATATTCAAGTTGTATTCTTCAGTTGCATCATATCTAAAGATAATTTGAGGTTCTTCAGGTGTCTTTGGTCTTTCATCTTGATTGTTTAATAAGACTGAATTGTTTAATAATCTTGTCATTGGTACAATAAAATACTTGATGTCTTGACCGTACTTATCGAGTTGTGTAGTTATTTCATGAAAGGCATTTTGTGATAGATAACAATTACCGTCAAAGGGCATAATCCATTTTGCATTGGGTATAGAACGACCATGTTGAATAGCTGTATTACGACCACCATTCTAAAAATAAAAATATAAATAAAATAAATAATCTATTTATAGAGAGATAGGGCTTACATTATTCATAGCATATAGATTCTTTATATGATATGTATAGTCTAAAGCTCTTAATTTTGATACTTTTGAAAATCTTCTATAGTCATCAGAGTGCAAGAAATCAGGGTATGGAAAGTTTTCCAACTGAAAATCCAATTGTTGATACTCGTTTTGATCAAAAGGTACTCTAATGTAATCCATATTGTAATTATCTAATAAGCGTATGATGATGGCTTCATTCACTGGGTCAATGATTCTATTTAATAAGAATATCTTTTTCGTATTTGGGAAGTTGGGTTCATGGTCAAGTATAAATTGTAAGTTGGATAGTGTTTGTCCTTCTTTATGTCTTGGTGGTAAGTCATTGCCAATTATACGATATAAAATAATTTGATCTCTTTTTATCATCTTGTTATTTAAGGGTGTAGAAGATGTTGAATAATTAGTATTGTTGTTCTTTACAAATCTAAAGAAAGGGATATAACCAAATATAAATAATAAGCCCATAACTATCAGGAATAGCTTAAACCAGGTAGATCTTTGATATAATAAAAAGCTTCTACTTTTCAAAGTAGGCCTTTTATTATAATAGTGCTTGTTTTTACTTGTACCCAAATCAAGTGTCAACATTTCTGATGTTTGTAAATGACTGGAAGACTTTCTATGTTTAGAAAAAGAAGAAGAAGAACTCGTTCGATTTGTTACATCGCTCTTTTTTAAAAAAGGTGGTAACATCGCCCCGAACTAAAATAATAATATAAACAAAAAGGAGCAGGAGAAAGGCTAAAGGGGGGGCTGGGGGGGGGAGGGGAAAAAAAAAAAAAAAAAAACTACATTATTATATTCTCCTTCTTAAATTTTTAATCCAATGATATTTTTCTTTTTGTCTTTGGCATAATAACAGTTTATTTTTTTAGTGAGCATCTTCACGCTTAACAATATAATCAATAGCTTGTTGAACACTGTGAATAGCATCAGCATCTTTATCAGGAATCTCAACAGAGAACTCTTCTTCAATAGCCATAACAACTTCAACTGTATCTAAACTATCTAATCCCAAATCCTTAATAAAACTGGAGTCTGATGTCACCTAATATCAGCATAAATAACACTATACACATAAATAATACCCTATCCTTTATTTACCTTGGAACTATCAACTTTATCGAAACTTTTTACAATTTCAATGACACGAGTCTGGACATCTTCTCTAGGAAGCGAAGCGTACAAGCGACTAAATACTACTGGTACACCAATATGTGCAGTATGAGAACGTTGAACTGATCCAACTTTAGAAGCAGCAGCTAAAATAACATTAGGACGGAACATCTTTGAGTTATGAAAGAAAAAAAAAAATAAGAACATACAAATGCCCTGCTTCTGCTCTCAACATGTTTTCAATCTCCGTCAATATCTTCACTACGTCACTCTTTTATTTTTTTGAAAATCATGCAAATCACGAAGCGTCAAAGTTCCAAATGAAAAACTCTGCCAACAGACGTCAATAATAAAGTATTTTTACTTGGTTTTTGGACCGTCTCTTTTTTTTCTTTTGGACAGTATTAATTTTAATTTCAGACGTTCATGAAAAGAAATTCAGACGATTACTCTTTTTTATTGGACAAAATTATTTTTAATTTCAGATAATTTATTACTAAATTTGGACGGCTACCTAAGTACTGTTCATGAACGTCTGAAATTAAAATTGATAATGTCCAAAAAAAAAAAAAGAGGTGGTCCAAAAATTACTGTATAATAATCTCTGACAATCAAATGACTATATAGTTCAACAAGATAAACTACAAACACATCCTAGAGATTTTAGAAAATTGTTGTGCTTATGAAGCGATGGTTGGATCTGCCCACTTTGATGGGCCTCTTCGGTTCCCTATGTTAAATTCGGCTTCTTGTTAATTTCAATGAATCTGTATTTGCTCATTTTGGAAACTGTCACCATGTTTGCAAAATCATCGCCCGCTGCATTAATATTATTATGTAATAAAGTTATGCACCCTTGATAATTACTATTTGAGCAAGTATAAGTAGACATTGACCCAAAAAATATAATTGCACTGGACGTTTTTACAAGTAGTTACAACATTATTATTTCAACTAGACTTAAAGTCCTGAATCGCCATACATTAATATTCTTTCTTCGGTATATAGAAAATTTGTTAAAAATAAATTTCAAAATACACTACAAGAATACACCTTTGCCAGGTTTAATAGAATTCCACTCTTAGTGTCATAACTAGTTGATATTTTACTTTAAAATTACTTTTAAAAGTTTTTAAGGAGTATTTCGATGGCATTTAAAAAAGGAGGAGAAGACTTTTTGATTTGAAACGCTCTTTTTTCTTTTATATATACTCAACCCTTTACGTTCCTTTATTGTTATGTCTACAGAAAAACAGAAACCAACTAACCTTGTAAGATCTTCAACAAAGCGCCCTAGAGCACCCATTGCTTGTTTTCGATGTCACCATAAAAAGGTAATACATAGGTTTAGTTTCCTAATTTTATATATTCATTATATATCTAGGTCCGTTGTGATGGTGCTCGTCCTAATTGCACAAGGTGCTTATCTACAGGTGTTTTATGTGCATACCCTAATGCTAGAAAATCACGTACTACACAACCTACCAATATTGATCCTTTCATTGACAATTTGTCTCAACTTGAAGCACGTATTCGTCAAATAGAGCTCGACCTCGAATCTCAAAAATCCATGGTTCAGTCAATTCTTTCTAAAGATTCATTAAATACAAACCTTGTCAAACCCGAAATACAAGACTCTAAAACGGTGATTGCTCAATTACGTCTTCGTGGTGAACAACGTATCATAAAAGAAAAACGAGCCGACAAACAGCAACAGTCAAAATTCAAATCTACTCAAAATACCGATATGGAAAATTACGCATTATCCATGTCCATGTATAGCCAAAACATGATGATGAACGATTGGTCTTTATTAAATGTTTACCCTAATGATCTGTATGATATCTCACCCAACTCCTCTCGCTCTTCATCATTAGCAAGTAATATCACTCTACAGCCTTCTCAATCATCAAACTCAGTCACTTCAACAGCCATGTCGTCCTGCTCAGACCCTATCTTTACTAATTTTACTATGGAAGATATTATAATGCAACATCCAAGTATGTATACAGTTAAAAAAGAACCAGAACATATTATCTTATTAACTTTAATAGACGATGCTATGATTTATAGTACTAATAACGACACTACGACAGCACCAGTTTGGTATAATTTTTAGCTTGCCTTTCATTTCAATCATTATCCGTGTATTCATTTATATACATATAAAACAAGCTTATTATATATAGTATATATATATCTGTAATAGTATTATTTTTTCTTTTGGATATTTGTATTATCAATGTTAATAATAGATGCGCTCGAGGTGTTATTTGCTTTTAATTTCATGATGTTATCTTCTTCATCTTTCTGGTCTAGGTCTTCAATACGACGCAACATGTGCCAAATAAAGTCCTTGTTAGTCCAGTAAGAAAAATGAGCTCTTAAACCCACTAAATATTCATTCGCAATCATAGACATAAAACTATCAGGCTGTAACACGTAATCCATGCGATGTTCTCCTGGCAATTTTTTAACTTCTTCTTGCTCATCTCCATCTGTTACAGATGTATTCGTCTCTCCTGCAGTTGTTGCTTCTTGTGCAATTTCTGCCTTGGTTTCACCAGGGCTTGTAACAGCTGGTCCTGGTTTATGCAACTCCTTATTCAAATCCAGCCAAATATCTCCATCTTGCTCTTTACCCTCTTCTTTATTTTTATATTTGTTGAAATTTTCGCGCGCAGTTGCTTCAAAAGAATCCACTTTGACACCATCAATACCTAAGACTTCTACTAGGTGTTGTCGCTTTGGACCTTGTTCTGTAAAAGTTTTGCGGAGTGATATACGTTCCTTTTTATTATTATCATGTAAACTATCGCGACTAGATGAAACGACAGAGCCATCAGAGTTATGTTCTAATGATGAAGAGTATACAGTTTCATCAGGAGTGCATACACCGTATGTTTTTGATCGTATTTTCAATGACGGTCGCCTATTGATTTTATGATTAGGGAATTCGTTTAATGTGCGGTCAAGATCATCTCGAAGTGCCAATAGTTGCTCACGTGTTTGTTCACGGAGAGGGTCCCATGTAAGAATACCATCTTCTGTTACTTTTTTGGACTTTTCAGTACCACCACCTCGAGAGAAATACTGCAAAAAGCTCGCCATAAAGCCTTGACTAGCTTTCTCTTCATCCTGGCTAATACTAGTACTCTCTTGTAATTTCCTGTCACTTTCATCATGGACTTGTTCAGATGCCTGGATAGCGTCTGTAGTAGCATTGTAAATAGTTTTTGCAGCTTTGTCTTCTTGTTTCCATGAAAATAAAGAGAAAAAACCAGCAGATAAAGGAAAAGAGGGCATAGAAGGGAAGGAAAAGGATGGGCCTATAGGAATAGACCTCTCTACCAATACAGCAGGTTTATCAGTAAAATAATCGTTGAAAAGAGGTTCTATTCTATAGCCCTATATTTTACTATGGTGAATACAAGTACCTCCTTTTCTTTAGTTTTTCAATATTTACAAGAGGATCAAAAGGATGAAATACGTTTTCAAATCGAATATCAAAGTCAGGATGATATAAAGTAGGATCTTGCCCTCTGAAAGTCAAGACAGCACCTATAGGAGAACCGAGACCAAAGAAGTAATGAGGTTTAAAGTCTAACTTTGAGAATTTGACATCCAATTTATTGTACATTTGCTGTTCTTGTTGATTATTTGATATATCTCTTTGGTGAGATAGTATATCCCATGTAATGATACCGCCTAATGAATAGCCCATAATGATGATTTTCCCATTAAAATTTGGATGTTTTTCCATAAAATTATGATAAGAAGTATTGAATAAATGAGTGACGTTATCAATGATTTTTTGGCCTCTATCTTTTGAAAAGTAATATAATACATCAGCCAGGTAATCATTTTCAATAAGTCGAATTGTTGGTATTGATTTTAAAGTGATCTTGTTGATTATTGGATCTACTTGTTCATGGATATGTCTATGCCATTCTATGGGTATTAATTCGATACGCACATTGTGATCAGGTACTTTGTTTTGTAGTATTTGTCTTGTCGTCTCTTGTAAGTTTTCAATATGTTCATAGAAATGACCGTATTTTTCTGTTTGCTAATATTCACATGTCAAATGCTTTTTCGTCACCTAAAATGTTTGTATTACCTGTCCAATACCCTACATTATATATAAATAACTATGCTATATACAAGTCTATATGCTCTCTTACGTGAATAACAAATATAACATGGTCAACTGGTTTGTTTGAATTTGGCTCAATATCAACATCTACGTCATCGTCTAAAAGATGGTCTTCGTCTTCTTCCTTATTAATTAAAGAATGAAAGCTACTTTTAGTTATTCATTTGTTACCTATACTTGTTACTGAGAGAGGAGGTGATGGTACATAGGTAGCTTCGAAGAACATTTTATAATAAAAAGAGAAAAGGAAAGAAAAACGAAATTTTGGGCAATGATGTAAACATTAAATATTTGAAATCTCAAATATTTATCTATAATCATTTTCAAAAATTACGGGAAAAAAGTGGCGCGCGTATTTCAAAATATATATAAAAAAAAAAGGTGGCGTGCCTCACTTTTTTTTTTTTCCTTGAAAATAAAATAGAAAGAATGTTGAAGCGTTTAAAATGTCCAAATTGCTATAGCCAAGCTAGACAAACAAAAGCGGATGACGGTCTAGTGTATGAGAATGATAAAATAAAATAACTTCTTTTTTAACCTTGTACCTTTTTTTTTTTTTTTTAGCACTTGTGGAAAGTGTTCTAGCACATATTTTGAGAATAATACTAAATCTAAAGAAGGTGGTTTATTTTCAGATATTAGTGACAACGACGAACCTGAAAGCTTTCTTTCAGATAATTACGTGCCTTCTGATAAAGAAGAAAGTGATTTTGAAGACTACTTGGAGGATTCAACAAAAGACTTGTTCTCTGACTCTGAAGAGAAATCAACTAAAAATATGTTTGATAGTGTAGACTTGCCATCAGACTCTGATCAAGAAACTATCACTACAGCCAATTCAAGAAAGAAAAGGAAAACTAAGAGAGGTGATAAAACTATGAAATTACCTGCTATTTTTTCAGACAATTTGGCTTCAAACAACTATGATTCAACCATCTCATTCAATGATGTGTTTTCTGACGTAGAAGACAGTGACGCATTAAAAGAGAAAAAAGAAACGAAATCAAAGAAGAAGAGACGCTACAGTGATTATTCTGATAGCTCTAGCAGTGATTCAGAGCCATTACGAGTTTTCGACCCAAAGAGAAATAAAGACGTAGTTAAAAGTTCCAGAAGTAAGAAACTGATTACAAGAGCAGCATTAAAGTTCAATCCCTACATTGTATTCAATAAATTAACCAGAAAGAAATTATCAGAAGAAAACCCTTATTTGACAAATATTGAATTAAGTAAATTGGTTTCTAAAGCATGGAGATCAATGGAAGAAACTCAAAAGGAAAAATTCATTAAAGAACAAAAAGAAAAAAGAGATGAAATGGCAGAAATGAAACGAAAGATTACGAAAAAGAGACCAGCAGGCAATGGTTATATTTTATATTCGGCAGAAGAATTACCAAAAGTTAAATTAGAATACCCAGATATCAAAGCAATTAATGACCTCAGCTCAATTATTGGTATTAGATGGAAGGGTCTTAGTAAAGTAAGTTGTGTACACATTTTCTTTTATTGATACTAAACTGTTAAAAGGAAGAGCAGGATGTATACAAGAGAAAAGCGCAAAAAGAAAGAGAAGACTGGATTAAAGAAAATCCAGAAGAACATCAATTATACTTGGACAAAATGATCAGTAAAATTAAGGCAACTAAAGCAGCTAAAAAAAGAAAATAAAAACTATTCCATCTTTACATTGCTAAAATCCATTTCGGGGTGCTGCTTCTTAAACTGTTCAAACATTTCTTGTTTCTTTAAAGCATCACTATCAGGTTTACCCATGGCTTTTTGGCGTTGATCAAACTGCATTATTATTGCCAACTTAATAAACACGTAAAAAAACATATATATATATATTACCATCATTTTTTCAACCATGGCTCTTGTCTCTCCATCCAAATCACTCAACTGTGAATTCTCAGGTTGAATCTTTTGAGTGTTAATCTTTGGTGCACCTTTAATTACACTGTCCCACCATTGCATTTGATTCACTTTTTCTAAATGAATTAGAATTTCCTTTTGATCGTCAATGGACCAAGTACTATCGTCTACTTTAATGGCTTGACTGAATTCGCCCTGATTTATTCTCAATAATGTGTCTTCTTTTCAAAATGAGTTGGACTTACCTCAACAATAGGTTCTTTTCCTTTAAATGCAACCTTAAGTTGTGTCTTTTTCATAACAATATCCAAGTCACGAGCGCGAGTACCTTTAGGTACAGGGATAGTGATATCAACGTCTTGAAGTGTTTGCTTCCAACTATAAATAGTGTAAATACACAAACAAAAAAAGAATGAATTCTCTTACGTGTAAGGCAATTGAGATTGCTCTTCTTGTTCTCTTTGTTTTTCGAGTTTATCTTGCTCTTCTTTAATGGCACGTTCAGCAGGTGACAATCCTTCTTCAGTAGACATTTTAGAAAATGAGGAGAAAAATAATTTTGATGAATTTTCTGGAAAACTAGGGGCGAATTTAAATTAAATTTGAGACGTCAAAAGCAATGGGCTTATTTGCATGAGATTGTTTTAAGCATATTTAGTTTTTTTTTTTTTTTTTTTGGTATCAATGAATGAACTCAAAGTACACAGGTCTGGTGATTCTAAAAGACAGCCATATCACAAACAATGGCTCAGAATCATTTCCTTTCTTTTCATATAATTTTATTGAGATTACAAAAGTAGTTTATAAATTTAAGCATTTTGCTTCTTAGCAAGAGCAAAACGACGCTAGTTGGAATTTGTTAGTAAGCACTTGACTAAATTACTTGTTAAAAAGACTTACTTGGTTCTTGAGCTTCAATAACTTGAAACGGTCAAAGTCGGATAAACCAGCACGAATCTTGCGTTGTTCAAGCTTCTTGGCCCAAGCAGTCTTGCTCCAAGCAGCTTCGACTTGACTCTTTTCGATGGCCTTCTTGAGAGCAGTTTGTCCAGCGTTACGAGGAACCTTGACAACGATAGGAGTCAAGACCAATTGACGGTAGGCAAGAGCTTGGCGGGCAACACCGGTGGTAGGACCATCGATGAGAGCACGATTATGATCAACAATGTCGACAATGACGGCCAATTTACCAGCATTAGCACCAGAGTTAATAAGGACAACGCGGCCAACTTCGACTTGACGCTTAAAAGTACCTTGCTATTATTAAATATCACACATTAGAGACTGCTAGCATAATAATTTGAAATTTGACTTTATATACAAAACAAAAGCCAAAAAAAAAGAAACAAAGAGAAGGAATTGGTGGTTGATTTCATAAAAATAATTAAAGTAAAATTAGAAATGCTACTTTTTTCTAGGCCGTCAAATGTAAATAAATTGAGAATCTAGTTGAATATTCTACAATTATCGAGAATTTCCATTTTATCCATAATCCATCGTGATAATTCTGCCAATCCATTCTTCTCTTAATCCTTTTGTAACGGCTGTTGTTTTGTACATATCAATTAGGCACATACCACCATGTTTAAATAAGTCTAGGAAAAGAGAGAGTTTGCCCTAAAGTAGGTCATCTAGCTCATTTGGTGAATATCCCGCCCAAATTTATTTCTAGGAAAAAGGAATACACGTAGAAATCAATTTGTCCGGTTCGGAAGTTCCTTTATTTTCATGTGGAAATCATATGCATTTTGGTAATATAGAATTTAATTACCCGTTCAACTTTTCCCATTGACTGTTCATACCCATAAATGAAGTGATCATACTAGTAATAACAATTAGTTTACCCTGGCTCATATAAACTACCAATAACTTACCCAGCTAACCCAACAATGCCGTCGTCAGTCTTCAAAATGCCTAAATTAGAAGCAGGAATAACAAAATCAACAGCGTCTAAAATAAAAGCATATCTAGTATTGTATTTATCCCTAAATAAGCGTTAAAAGACTCCTTCCATGAATTGACAGTATTCTATGTTAACTTACTTGGCCAAGGCTCTTTCTTGTGCTTTCAATTCAGCAATCTGAGCTTCAGACTTCTCTTCTGTATTAACCAAAGCTTTGCGAGATTTTTCAAGCATATGTTCACGAACGCTCAATTGCTTGAACTTATACAAACCAGATATTAAGGAAGCAGTAATAGCGGCAAACCAGCACTTTTGACCAAAATCAGTGATTTGCTTAAGATTGGTGGGTTTGTAAAAGTTGATAGCATTTGTCTACGAATACAATATTTATGAGATTCTTCCCATTAAAGAAAGAAGAAAATATACACTTACCAAAACAAAGACTTCAGTGATATAATACATAAACATACCAGCTTGTTTAGCAACAGCAGTGGCCTTCAATACCTCGTCTTTAATGGCCAAGCTTTTTACACCAACTTGCGCAAATTCAATAGGTTTCAAAAGACGATAGAATTTACGAGCATTACCGATATGAGTCTTGAGATCAGCCCAACGTTGAATGGTAGCCTTAGGTGCGTCATTACGGAATAAATAAAAAACATAGAAACGAGCAAAGTATTGAATAAAACGACAAAGCTTTTCGCGACCAACTGTGGTTTGTAAGTAGCGATTAATAGCGTCTACATGAGCGTGAGTGATAACCATATTCTTTAAAAATGTGATTTTTGCAAGAGAAAAAGATGAAGAAATGTGAGAAAAGAGATTATCAATACTAAAACGATTCTTATAGTTCGTGACAGTTATTTCCTTTTTAGTGCAATTACGCTCTACAATCGAACACCCAAAGGGAGGTTTGTAACTTGTAACAATAAATGCAAAAAGTCGAGGTTGTGTTTTTTAAAAGTTACTGGCCATATAAACCATAAAGGATTCTGGTATTACCACTGCTAAGTCTCACTTTTTGCTTGAATTATTCCTTGAGATCTAATTTGTAGCAGCTTACATTACAATACCAACGAATCATATTCTGTGTTTTATGCTACTGAAAATCGCCATCACCGCTGCTAGTATTTTTGCGTACCTTTCATTTCTCTGGTTGATGCTAGCCTTAAGAAATGAGAGTTTGCAATTCCCAAAAAGTCTCACAATGGTTATCAAGCCGAAATTCGGGACAAAGTAGGGCTCATTCAGAGTAATCTTTTTCTGAACCAGATTCAGTTGTGATCATATAACCTACACTTTCTTTGAATTTATCCAAAATATATACATGCTGTTTTTCGCTTAACAATTCAACGTATCTTTTGATGTTTTTTAGCTAAATGTCTCGCAATTCATACTTTACATCCCAGAATAGATCTTCCTCGTCGTATAATTGTTGAACTAGAGTACATTATCCACAGAATCCGTCTGTTTGCACTTCCAAAATCCCTTTAATGTAATCGGCGTCTGTCTCGGTAGTAACAAAGCATGTATCTATAGCTGACGGATACAGATAGCTCTCACTGGCCCTTCCTGATTTCTCGTTTTTTTAGTAGGCTAATGAGGTATGCTGAAGCTGTGGCCTCAATACCTATTTTTTGCTCGGGGAAATCGTAATCAACATTGTTAAACATTATCAATTCAACTTGGCAGATAGTTGATATTTTGTTAGCTTGCTTTTGGCTATGTCTACAAGTTGAAATGGCTTCCTCTCAAAGATATTATTATCCTTAATTTGGAAAAGGTCTTCTGGCTCAGAAACCAAATTGCAAAGAATTGTCTGACGAATTCCAGTTCCTTAAGTAGGATAAGAATAAAAAGCTGGTCTTGATTGAAGGTGCACGCTACGATTTTATAGACGAAAAAAGATCCCTATGATATAAAGTGCCTTTCAGCCACTCTGGTAAGAGGTACATTATATAACAACTCTTTTCGACGGGGAGACTTATAATCACCCTAACAGCGTTGGTAACTTGTTGAATTCCTTCGCAGAATGGTATGAAATTAACGTGCAAAGAAGGTTATGATATGTATAAGACCGTCTATCGTTGCTTGGCTCTTGAATCTGATTACAACATAGCTTTTATTAATTCTACCAGTAAAGCCCTGTCAAAAAAGAGATAAATGTCTCAGTGTGCACAGGAAAAAAAATTCCCCTCACGCATGATGTAAAAGATTTTCTGTCATTGTTTACTCATTTTTTTTGCATTTTTTTTTCCTTTTTATTTTTTTCTTTTTCTACTGCTTTATTAAATAACCACCCCCATTATATATGCAACGGACTGTTAGGTTATTAAGAGGTAAAATCGATGAACTTGTACTAATACCATGCACGTAAATAATAGTGAGTTTAATAGCTACTTCTCGTCAAGCACCTGTCATTAGACGAGCTGCTCTTCAACAACGAAGGTTTATTTCTACTGAGACTCCCAAGAAAACCCATTCGAAATGGAAGACTGTCAAAAGCATTGGTATTGCAGGTGTTGCGGGTTTTCTTGGTGTTACTTTTTATGGTATAAAACATATCAGAATTGGGTATTATTCCTTATCACTAATAATATACATATCTAGGTATGTACTATCATCGCCATCCTACTATCAATCCAACTCCTGTAGACTCAAAAAAGAAAACAATTGTTATCCTTGGTAGTGGGTGGGCAAGCACTTCTCTTTTAAAGTCCATTGACACTGAACTCTACAATGTTGTCATTGTCTCTCCACGTAACTATTTCTTATTCACACCTCTGCTACCTTCTTGCACTGTTGGAACCATCGATATCCGTTCTTTGGTAGAGCCAATTCGTTTCATTCCCCGCCACAAACCTAACGATGTCATGGTTTATGAGGCTGAATGTACTGATATTGATGCTGATAAAAAGGAGATCACTATCGTCGGTAAGTACACAAGATTTTTTTCTTTTTTGAGTAGTAGTTAATTGCTGTTGAAAAGATTCTTCCGAAGTGAAGGGAGAGAACGACACCAGTGTAATTCCTTATGATTATTTGGTTATTGGTATCGGTGCGCAAAACCAAACTTTTGGTATCAAGGGTGTAGAGGAATATGGCTGCTTTCTTAAAGAAGCCTGGGACGCTCAAAAGATTCGTACTAAATTGATGGACTGTATTGAAACAGCTGCTTTTCCTGGTCAATCGCCTCAAGAAATTGAACGTTTGTTACATATGGTTGTCGTTGGCGGTGGACCAACTGGTATTGAATATGCAGCTGAGCTTCATGATTTCTTGGTCGAAGATTTGACCCATTGGTATCCTGGTAAGTATGACGCACATAGGACGTAAAATGTGTTATTAAAATGACACTATTTAGAACTCGCTGGTAAGATCAAAATTACTCTCATTGAGGCTACACCTAATGTTCTGCCTGCGTTTTCGAAACAATTAATCGACTATACGGAATCAACTTTCAAGGAGCAAAAGATCACTGTGCTTACCAAGACTATGGTAAAGGAAGTTCACGAAAAAGAAATTGTTGTGCAGAACCCTAGCGGAGAAAAGGAGTCTATTCCATTCGGCCTTTTAGTCTGGGCCACGGGTAACACCACTCGGCCTTTGGTAAAAAAGTTGATGAGCAGATTTCCTGAGACTCAGAATGTGCGTCGTGGTTTAGCAGTTGATGATTGGCTTAGAATGAGTGGTACTCAAGATATTTACGCACTGGGTGATGCATCTGCCACTAAATTTGCTCCTACTGCTCAAGTAGCCGCTCAGCAAGGCAAATATCTTGCTCGTGTTTTTGCTCAACTTCATTCTATTGAACAACATCAAGCTGAAGTTGAAGCTGCTAATACACCTGAAGAGAAGGCTAAAAAAATGCGCAGATTACAAAAAGTTCAAGATATCAAACCATTTCACTACTCTCATCAAGGTTCCCTTTGCTACATTGGCTCAGACAAAGCCATTGCTGATTTGCCCTTTGGTCCGGGCAACTTGGCTTCGGGTGGTGTAGCTACCTTTGCTTTCTGGCGTTCTGCTTATATTTCAAATATTTTTTCTGCACGTAACAAATGGCTAGTTATTACTGACTGGACTAAGAAAGCTTTCTGGGGACGTGATATTTCAAGAGAATAGATTTGCTACTTAGAAGCTGCAAAGCCTTTTTTTTTATTATTATTTTCGTCGTTTTTGATTTAATACACACAAAAAACTTTATTACAATATTTCCTATAAAAAGAGTTACAGGAGAGAGAATACACAAAATCGTTTGAGGTTACTACTGTTTTATCTCTTTGATTTTGATTTCACATGTATTAGAAATAATATTGAGGGATACAATGACCTATTGTCTCATGAAATAAGCTACGAGAATTTGACTCCAAGAAAAGATCTAACAACGAATTACTGAACTGACAAAAAAAATCCATGGACAATAAAAGGATGTAAGCAGGATAGAAACGACAGTAACTACATGCATTTTGCATTAAGTTATAGTATGCATATAAGGTGCATAGATAACCATAAAAAAACCTCAGGTTATTTTACGGTTGAATACAAGAAGAAGATGATATTGAGGACGCGTATACATTATTAGAGCAACTATCAAAAAAAAAAAAAAAAAGTTAATAAACGTTATGTAGATAATAGAAGCGAATGATGCTTCTAATGAATTCCAAGAACTGCAGGCTTCATTGATAAGGTACCATGGAGCGAACGTAAACGCAATGACAAATAATCAAATTAAGGAAATAAGTAAAAGCTTTGAAATCATACTACGGCTCCGGAAAGAAAACGGCGTGCTCAGATCTTCACAAAGTAACAATATCACTTTAAACTGTTAGCAGCAATTGTTAAACAACGTTATTGATGCAAATAATACGGGACACTACGGAAGTATATGATAAATATATTTTCTGCTTTGATGAGTTTGTTCCTACTAATATTATTATAAAGTTGTAACACAAAATAGCTAACAAGACAATCCTCACTAACTATAAGCAAATCTCAGATAAGCTACAGCAAAGGAGTAATACGAATACGAGAAGAGCTGTTGTCTAATATATCTATTAAACAATATACATTAGAATATGGCTACATTAATTGTAATTAAATTGAGCTGCTTTCAAGCATAGAAGAAGACACTGGTCATACCAACATTGAAGTTGGATGCATATTCATCAGGTGAGCAATACGACTTATCTGAAATTTCTTTTTTTTTTAAAAAAAAAAAAAAAAAAACAAAAAGAACATCTACGAAAAGAAAGCTAAATGATCGTCATTTCTAGCAAGATAAGCACATTGATAGATCGTTGTCTTTGCTGCCCCGTTAAATGTAGATCTGTCAACAACATATAGTGACACAGAGGCATGCATTGTCTATTTATTTTTAAATAGTCCTGTATTAGTTTGCTTATCAAACACACTGACAATCATTCATAAAGATAACGTACATGATTCAGGGGGGGGAGGAGGCTTGACTTTTTTGCTTTTGATAAAAGTGTTTAGTATAGGAGCCATGAAAGAGGTATAGGGAGAGAGGCTTCAATATCATAATTATCGCTGTTTATTAGCATTTGGTTTTTTATATTTATTGAAGAGCTAGTAGCAATCTCGTATAAATAATTGAACAGTTATGTAATTGATTGATGCAACTTTATATGAAAATATGAAGTATTTTGATCAGAGCTGTAAATATGCTGAGGGTAGAAAGTTTATTTATTATGTACTTGTAGTATAATTAAAATCAAACCCTTGAAAGACAGGCATAGTTTGAAAAGAAATCAATTAAATGATTATCGTTCAGCATTGAAGTGTCAAATAAGCTGATTAAAGTCGATTTCCAATTTTCCGCTTGAGGCTTCCAAGGGCTAACTTTAAGTGAAAGTTGTTGATTTTCATCCAAGGAAAATAGCCGATTAAAGTAATTCAGGACGTCAAATAAATCTTTTGATATGTTTGATAGTAGTTGAGGCAATATATCGTTGTCTAATGACTCAAATACTTGAACTAAGCTTTCTTTTATGTAATTGTCCATTTCAGCTGATAATTTAGGTGCATTTTCTTTTAAACACGTAGAGCTAATCATATTGCTAGTATCAGATGAATAGGGACATAACTGAGATGTACTGTTTTTAATGTAAATATCGAATGCAGGTTGTCCTAACTTATCTGCTAGTCGATCCCATGCAAGATGCAAACTTCCTTCGGTGTGTGCCTGAATTGCTCCAAATATTTGTGCCTGTAGTATTTCCAAGTCCATTATATCCCATGAAGACAATCTCAATGAACTAAATGATTTCTGTCTAATACTAGTACTGTCAATTACTTTTTCCCCCTGCTGATCTGGTTTTTGTTCAATAGAGATGGTTATATGATTCTGGAACTGTTCAGATATGAGATTATATGTCCTTGATTTTATAGAATCCAAGTGATCAAATTGCCAGTGAGTAGAAACTAGTTGTGCAAATCTTTCAACTGGTAGTGGGAAGTTTGAATCTGGGCAGCTATTTTCTTCGTCTTCTTGAGTAGGCGCGTCTGGTGCTGAAATAGTAGTAGTAGTAGTAGGGACTAGGGCTTGCTCTAATTTAACTTCGTGATTATCTTTGTCACTGAATGATATGGACGAGAATATTGGTAAAGAATGAACCAATAATATTGTGTTTAATGTCAATAATGATATATGAAACTTCATTCTATAATCTGTATTTAGGAAAGAGTAAAAAATGTACAGCAGTGTATATATTACAATAAAGAAAAAAGGAACAAAGAAAAAAATTTATTCTCTTTTAAATTGTTTGTACCAAAAGTAAGGGAAAAGGAATACGGGAGGGGGAAACGTCTAATAGTATTATAAATGCACAAAATAGGATTTAGTGTTTGGCTTGTAAATTATTCACGTAAATCCTTGGCTATAACACGCTCTGGGCTTTGGGCTAGTCAGAAAAGCGCCCCTTGACCTTTTTTTTTTTTTTTTTTTTTTTGACTTTAACTTTTCTTGCAATGTTATTCCCCCTTTATCCCCTTACATTTTGCCCTGTATACAACTAGTAGTTCTAGACACTCGTTCGCAAGACAAAGGCTTAGTACTATATTTTACAGTATGTAAAAAGAACTAATGCTATGATGTAAGGACTCGGCCTTGTTTATTTATAAATTTCTCTTGAGACTAATATTTATCGTGTTGTATCACAGACTTTATCGTACTTGGAATGCAACAAATTCGTGCCTTGGTCATTTTTATTTTTATTAACAGTCTATTGCAGAAATATGTCTCTTTGATAGGAGTGAGATTTCTCTTACTGCTTTTGTTTTTTACATATTTGTTGGAAAACAATGATCGCCATTTGAGTAGTACAAAGAAGACGATTGTACCTACTTGCATATTATTAGTTATCATATAACAATTAGATCAGCCAAGGACTATTTTTATTGTAGAAGAAGAAATAAAAAGATGTATCTAACGTTTTAGATCCAATATGACACAAGCCTGTTAATACAGGGCTTAGTCTTTATAGGCTTGAAATCTTTTGTGCGAGATGAAACCGAAATTTTTACAAAATAACAAGCCACTTGGTCTTCTATTCGCTTCTGAAAGTTTAAGTTTCCTGGCTCCAATTGTTTATCACCATGAGTACGACTGAGAACGGTTAGTCCGTTACGGGGTTAGTATGTCCTGTTTCTTCGTCCTTTGTTAGAAAGGTAAGATCCCAAATATGTGGAAGACTGATTAAACCTTGGAGATTAAAATAACCATGGTGTACTTTTAATGAAGGGCAGTCTCCACGAGTTAACCAACTATTCCTCTTGTATTCACAAAGATCTTTCTATATGTTGAGAACGCTATATATATAGCTTTGTTGCAATAAATAATTAATAATGAGTGAGTATCCATTCGGTGTGTAATTGAACTGACAACTAACGGTTTTTTTCTGGGATGAATTAAATTGCTTTTTAGACTTTTAGCTTCTCTATTTTGGACAAACGTAAAAGGAAATTTAGACAAAAAAAGAAATTAACTCAGACCGATCAAAAATTGATTTGAATTTACTAAAGTTATCCGTAAAGCGTGTGAAGAAGCTCTATCATTCACACATAACTAAAAAAAGAGTTTATGCTTGTGGCTGTGTTCGCTGGAATGAGAGACGTCTTTTATTCTCGTTTTATGAAGAACACGAAGTCAAACATATTTTTTGCGGCGTTGATGGCACAGTTCCAAATGATCTTGCACTTGTCGTTAGTGTAACGCAATACTGAATGAACAGCATTTTCAAGTCTCCTATTTTTGCAAACATTGTAAACTTGGCTTATCATGTATCATCAATAAGACTCACTACCACAAAGTTCTTTCAGGTATTTGCACCATCTTCTTTAACAATTTTACTTGTGCTGCCTTCTTTCCTTTCGTTGAAATCAGAAAACTAGTAAGATTTGTATGATAATCAATGCTAGTTAAATGCAAACAAATATACCTGTATCTAATTACAATGCTGTGTATAATGAACAATAACTTATAAATCACTAGAACCTATGACATAAACTCTCTATATACATAATAAGAGAAAAGTCTCCATCTTAATCTCGGATTAACTTATTGCCCAGCTAACGTCTTTAGATCAATAAATACAACATACTACGACCTATTATAAAACATGCCTGTGTTTATAATATTCATATCATTATTCTAACTTATTAACTCTTGGTTCTATGTTTCTAATCCTATACTGTAATATAAATTCTTTTAGCTAGTTTCTATGCATCTTACGTATCTTTTCTTTAGACTTAATGAACATTTGAAAGATTCTCAAATTACTCTTTTCTTCATTTATTCGTTATTTTATCTCAATCCATCACAAAATCTGCGATATTATGAGCGAAAGTCATTAGTTGAATCGTGGAATTACGAATATTCCTGCAAGAATGCACAATGCACCAAGTCTGGTATTGAAAAAACACGTTTTAACACTAACGACACTTTGCCCCATGTATTATGAGCTAGTACTTTGCACTCTCAAAATAAGACCGCATCGGATGAACTAAAATGCTCTGTTGGCTTCTTTCAGAGCTGTCTGAACTTGGAAAGAGAACGTTCAACGGTTTCTGCTGAATATATTTCATTTGTATTGCCAAATCTTTGTGAATTAGTAGAGCTAATTTTTTGACCTAGTAAGCACGAAGCATTTCTTATCTGCTTGCTCGATTGCCCTGACCAGCTCGAGGAGTATGAAAAAAGTTAAGAAGCAAGGAATAAACAAGCAATGATGAAACGATTATAAGAGTAACTCCTTCAGGCTGACAGGAATTTACTGCCATCGTCGTGTTGAAACAGTTAAACATAAATACTCCTAATGTTGATGATGGCATTGTTAACATTCCTGCTTCGGATGACGCTGAGACTATTATCATTACAAATTTTATATTGGTAGTTTTTCTGTACTAACTACCTACATTTATTTACCAGCTTATGAAGCAGCACACATAATGAAAAAATAAAATTTAAGTAACAACTTTAGGGGTATGGTATTGAAGAAAGAAGGACGCTTTTTCCACCAACTACCTTCTTTTTTTACTTGGCTAAGCCACAAGCAATCGTTTTTTAGTGCTAAAAATCACGTGACTTTTTTTGAAAAAATAGTTTAATAATAAGCTAAAAATTTTTTTGCGAAAAATGCTCTTGTAGCTCAGCTGGTTAGAGCGTCGTGCTTATATTCTTCAAATATACTAAAGTCACGCGAAGGTCGCGAGTTCGATCCTCGCCTCGAGCATTTTTGACTGGCATCAAATTTTTTTGCGGAGCCTATTGTTGTTGCACGTGGACACTGTTACATAAAAAAGTTTTTTTTTTTTCTTCCTTTTATATTTTTCCTTATATAGCACTTGTCCCTTTGATATTTGAATATAGTAGATGATGATCATCTTCTCGTTCTTATTCTTAAAAACGTTACTTTTTCTAGACCTTTTTTGCTGTTGTTACTTTAGAAATCGGGATGATAACTATAAAGTAAGCTTCGATACTTTTTTATTACTTCGATAAATGAAATAATAAAGGTTCCAAATGTAAAGAAATGAACCAATATATTTGTTCTGAAGTGAGCACCACGATGTTAAGGTAACGAACCTGAAAGTAATAGTGAATAAAGTAACTGCTAAAATAAAGGGATTTATATAATATCGAAAATATTATATAAATAAAACAAGAGATGTTTTAAGAGGGATAATATCTAAGTAAATAAAGGGAATTTTCTATGTAAATAACTAAGTAAAAAGGGGAAAGTATAAGATATATTATATGTAATTATAGTATAAATGATCAATCAAGTCTTTAAGCAAAAGTCTGACAAAAGTATTGTTTTTTGAGAAAAGTAAGAAAGAAAGATGAAAGATGTTTATTGATATGTCAAAATGACATTTACTATTTAAAGAAAAAAATATATAAAAGGAAAATTTTTTATGTAACATTGCTTAAAGACTTGATTGATCATTTATATTATTAGCTACATATAATATATCTTATACTTTTTTATCCCCCTTTTTACTTACATAGAAGTTCCCTTTATTTACTTCAATATTATTCCTTTTTTAAAACATCTCTTCTTTGATTTATATAATACTTTCGATATTATATAAATCCCTTTATTTTAGCAGTTGATTTACAGATTTGTTACCTCAAGAGCGAAGCTCCCACTTCAAAATAGATGTTTTGCCTCATTTTTGTATATGTCATCCCTTGGTACTAAGGCTGGTAGTTTGGTCATGTAATTCTTAAATCCCGTACCAGAGATTCTTTTATCGAAGTACAAATGAGTGGAAAGTTGTTAATATACCAAGACTCTTAATAGTTCCCTGTTAGTGAATTAAATAGATGGCAATGGGGTAGTTTTAGTTTTTGTAGTTTTTGCTCTATGAGAACTAGGAATGCCGCTGAATATTTTTATACTTGAAGTTTTGATCATTGATTGGTAATAATACGAGAACGTAGTTATTATTATATATACTTAAAAAGAGATTTGTATGATTTAGTTAAAGCTTAAAGAAGACTTCGTTCTTTTTGGTTTGTTGGTATTTACTACCAGTTGGTAATCTTCTTTGGTCGTATATTTGCTTCTTCCTCTCTTTGGGGATTGATGGGAACGTTTAACACAATGAGTATGGTACGCATGAATTACCTGATTAATTTGGTGTGCTTTTAAAACGAGACTTGGGAGGGTGGATAAGCACTTGGGGGCTCTGATACTACAGATTTCGAACATTATATAAAATACATCTGCGCGCATCACCAGTATATAGAATCTAAGCTTCGTTCTTTTGTTGCGAGAAGAAAAAATAAATGAGTATACAGGGGATAAAATTTAAATGTTTGTGATAAACTTACTAACTACCATTGCCAACAAGCTACTATTCAAGTCTTCTTCAACACAAAGCCTTTTGTCGAATCTTGCCAACTTCAAAAGATTGTTATGAACCTCGATAGTATTGCTACTACTTTCGACAATCTTCACCTCACAGTATGCAACAATGTGATCAATGGCTCTTTGATTTAAAAGGATCATCTCTGTATCTAAGCGCCCATCGTCTGTGCCAGTACTACGTGTATTCGTTCTAAGGAAAACCATGTTGAGCTTACATACTTTAAGTAGACATTACAGCAATATTTACCAAAGAAAAACATAATCTGTATCATGGTCATTTAACAAAGGCTCATCAGGAAGCTTATCCATACTACATAGAGTAAAGACAGATATCTGTATATTTCACTTGAGTTACAACTAACAATCCTTACTGGAAATTTAATTTGTCTGAAATCAATTCTGTTTTTGTCTGTATTTCCTTTTACACTTTTTTCAAAAAAGGTGGACAAAAAGTCTAAAAATTAACTTTGATTCGTCCACAAAAAAACCAGCATCATCTGAATTTAAAGTAACACGACAAGGACTGAATTTAGCAATTTTTATAGAAAGGCCGCTACTGAATATATCAACGGGAGCTCTTAACATAGAGTACAAAGATTGGATCGTTGTCACCACCATCAGCTGAGAGCTAAGGTACCTATTTATATCCTTTCTTTTCTTTTTTTTTTTTTTTTTTTTTTTTTTTTTTTTTTTTTTTTTATCATTTCCCTTATATATAAATATGTTTCCCTTACAACAAAATTTTGAAGATCAAAACATTTTCATAAATAATAGCTCAAGATATAGTTGGGGTAGTCAACTTAGCCCAGTCTCTACAGACCCTTCTCAGGCTCAAGAAAACTGGCTCAGCACTTCTCTTGACTCAACCACGTCATTTGGACAATCACCTGTATTTGATACAAGGCATTTGTTAGTAACACCTTCTACCTCAACTGGTCTTATTCCTACCACGGCAGGAGATGAGGATGATCAAGGACAAAAAATGTAGGGTACAGTAATATTAACTATTCTTATGCGTTAACACGGCGATATATTAGGCATCAAGAACTATTTGAAAAAAGAAGACGAAGAAGAGAGTCTCACAATGCAGTAGAAAGAAGAAGAAGGGATAACATAAATGATAGAATCCAAGGTAAAGTTATAAATGTATGCGTACACTTGGTTATTGACTGTTAAAAGAACTATCTACTTTATTACCTGATCATTTGGTTGATTCTGTTCCTGTGAGTGCTAATGTAGTTGCAGTAACTACTGGACAATCTGGCACAAATGGCAAGCCCATTAACAAAGGAACTATTCTCAAGTTATCTATTGATTATATTAAAGAGCTCCGAGAAGATGTTAGTCAAAGTAAAACAAGAATTCAGGAACTCGAATCCTTGATTGAGAATGCAAAGAGAAACAAAAAAAATTCAACTGCAAAAAAGCATGAAAGTGCTGGTATTCAATTTCAACAGCACTTTGGAAATCTTTATAATAGCAATCAATAATCCACATATCTAATACTATTACCATCTAATCACATTCCCGATCCTACACTATGTATACGATAACATTTTCTTATACACGTCAAATGGTGTTTTGTAGTCTACAGCAACAGCAGCAGACCATTTTGATTAAACAATATAATTATTATAAAATAAAACAGCCAATGAGCACATAGCATTTACTTGCTGCATTGCCCTGGTCAGATCGCGGTGCGAAGAGAAGAAAAGGCCCTTTTGGGATTAAAGAGCAGCAGACCCTCTCAGTAACTACGAGTTATAGTTTCTGAATTTTCACGTAATTATCGATACAGCCCAAGCAGTTATCTCAGCGAGATACTTTCCTGGAACAAATACTCCTGCTATTTAGTAGTATCCCAACTAAATAGCTAAAAATTGAAAATAATGACTAAAAGTGATTAGCTAAAACGCACTACCATTGTGTTCTTGATCTGAACATCTGAGTGTTCTATATTTTAATAAAGGTTGTTTACCGTGATGTTAGCTTGCATTTATAACTTATTTTCTCTTTATTTGTAAGAATGATATACATCGTAACTAACACAAGATGATATAAAATTTTCAGGAGATCGTAACACAATGAATATTCATTGTTATCATAGGCTGATAACTTGATTGATATTTCTTTCTTTCTTTGTCTCTTTTTCCATCTATTATATATCACTCTTGAAAGATACTTTATTTGATGGAAAAGAAGCCGTAAGTTATACCCACTGACTGATAGAACAAAAATCTGAACACTTTATATGCATAATATAGTACTACAAAAGTTAGAAAAAAAGCATGGCAAACATCTAGCTATACTGGTGTACCTGTTATTGTTCCTCAAGTTCGTGGCACTAAGAGAAGCCACACTGAAGAACTTCCAGAGAGCTCAACAGCTGCTATGATGCGCCCACAAGTACAAAGGCAAAGAGTACTATCAACCAAAGATAAACTTCAAAAAATGAGAATAGCGTTTATTAATGAAATGGAACTGAATATTAAAAACAGTATCAAAAATATCCTGAATAAAGCAAATAAGCTTGAAGAAAAGAAAACGGCTTTGTTAAATGTTACAACATTGCCAAAGGGGATTTGTTCAGAGGCGGATAGAAAGGCGGCAGTAAAACCAGGTGACGTTCTGAAATTTGTATCCAGTACTGAGGCAAAGTATCGACCAGTTGACTTTTACAAACGCTTTGTTGCAGCGAACTTTGATGTTATCATGAACAATATGAAAAACCAGAATGGAGCACAGGATCCGCTTGACTATTCAATGTTCACTTTTACAAACTTGGAAGACCTCTCGTTAGATTCTGTATCATCTTTATGTACTCAATTTGGGGTATTGAATATAACCTGAAGACACTTATGAAGAAACCTTTGCTACTGGAGAAGGGAGGCACCAAAGATGGAACAAAAATCAGCAACTGTAAGCGACAAATTGGCTACTGTAATAACAAGAAGGCCTTTTACGCAACTCAGGTAAACTCTTAATCCTATGAACGTTTAGCTTACTGACAGAATGTTTTAAACTTTAGATCAAACAGCCAAAAGTTGGCCAAAAAAGAAAGGTTCCCTCATCAAGCGGTACTGCTTCATATCAACCTGAAAGTGTAGGGTTTTCTTAAATACAAGCATTTTTTTTTTTTTATAATATATACTAAAATAACTAATTATATAGTCCAAACGATCAAGAAAGGGAAAAGAGAAAGAAACTCCTCTTGGAACAAAATCATCATCGGAGTCTTCTGCAACCAGAGCAAACCTTAATGATACGCTATTACTTGATGAAGACGTGCTACCAGAAGAAGAAGTTCTTCGAGAAGAAGATAAACAGGCTCCGATAAACAATGATCGAACTCGCAGACGATTGAACCAATTAAAAGGATTCATGAAACACTTGCTCTTTATGAACGATACTCATTTGACTGTCTCCGCTTTGAACAAGGAATGCTTTTCTAATGATATAGATACAGAGGAGTCTAAAGTTTGCATCATGCTTTATCAGCATTTGAAACCATATACGCCATACAAAAAACATTACGCTTTACCAAGCTTTCAAGTACCGTTTGTTATACTTGCCAGCGATATCCTTTCCTACGCTGGCTACCGAAAATTTTCTGTCTCGCTATGCCCCATGCCGTCTACATCGGTTAACGCATTTCGACTGAATAGTGTCTCAATTTATACTTTGTTTTGCTCTTATGGTGAAAGTCGTCTTTCGTTTCATGACTATGAGAATAACGAAATATCAACACAAGCAGAGGCATTGAATCAAAAAGATGCTGTATTTAATCAGTTTTTCGATTACGAGACGTTACAAAGGGACTGTATCAGCAGAAAGTTGAAGTTTGCGCACAATATCACAGTCTTGCCTGGTGCTAAATATGCTCGGATCCTAGCTACAAAGAGAGAAAATGTTCATTCTTCTAGATATCCTCAAGCAGCAACTTCCGGGTCAAGATTCAATTTACCATGGAAAGAAATAGGTGAGCACTGGCAGCGAACAAAAGACAATAAAGGTTTACTAGATGTGGAGATAAAACGTTATGAAAAATCCAATAAAACTACACTTCAAGATATCCAAGTTCAACAGAAGCTACTCGATAATTTAGAAACTACAATCAAAGAATTAAAGCATTCAAAATGGGAAAAAACTGTACCTCCAGCCGTTAAAGAGAACAGACCATACCAACAGCCAGAAAAAAATCAAAGTCTATACCAACGTCTGCAGAAGCTGAAACAGGAACGTACGAAATGTTATACAGTCATTGCAAAGTTGGAGCGAATCTTGTCAGATGGTAGGTTCCAGAAGTACGTGCGGATAAAAGCTCGAAGTCTAAAAAAAATGCCTACCCATACTCCTACCCAACATCCACAGAAGGTGATCAGCGCGGCACCAATGATCGACAAAGCTGAAAACATCTTGCTACATAATGAGCATCAATATCTTCGCGAGAGTTTTACTTTCTCAGGCACGGACAATGGGATAGTAAAGATGACTGAAAGTGTTCCCTTGACATTCAATGATTTTTTATATCATTTAAATTTGTATAACCGTTTTGCCGCTTTGGAAACTGGAGTAGAAGAGCAAATAGAATATAAAGAGCTACCTAAACCTTTCACAACGCATTCTGGTGACATAGATCTTGGTGGTGGTTTTTACAGAAGCCGTAAAAGACTCGAATTTAGAAAAAGCCAAAATGAAGAGATTGTCAAGATTGAAAAAGAACTGTCAGAACAAGGTTTAAAGAAAGCAATCATTACCGCACAAATTGGACGAAGCTACCGTACACACTGTTCACACAAAAGACAATTGCAAGACTTCTACGACTTACCGAATAAAGAGGCCCATTTGAAACGAAAAAAAGAGCACATCAACACAAAATATAGAGACAGATTGTGTTCTAAAGAACGTCAAGCCCTTGGCCTATGTCGTAAAAAAAAATAATGTCAAAAATCTTATCATGTTCATAGGGGACCGAGGAACTGGTGTAGGTAGCTCAATTAAAGGTCGTAGAAGATATGGCGGCACTTGGAAACAGCAAAAGCATGCTCGCTATACTGGTGTGTGTATAACAAATGAAAACAAAACGTTCCAAATATGCGTGTACTGCTTCAGCTCTTTATCTCACCCAAGAGCAACTTATACCGTACTTGATAAGGAAAACAAGCCTACAGTAGTCAAGAGAATGGTTAAAGGTGCATTTCTCTGCCGTAATCCACATTGTGTTCTCTCAGCTGCAAAAAGAAATACACAAACTAGAGACAGCATTTCTGCTGTTGCCATCGCATTGTCTGGTCTTGCAACTGTATTATTTCAAGACACTTTTCCTCAATTCCGAACTAAAATCAGTCAATCCAACACTGAATTTAACAGAAAAACCATAGACTTCCTAAACCGAAGCATCCAGAGGGCAGGTCCTTCTAGGGACTAAAAGGTAAACAACAATATTATTGTATTCATAAGAGTTCTCCAAGACTAACTGACTTTTAATATAATTACGTGGAAATTTAGAAAGAGCAATTTTTCTTTAAAATAAAGACTTGTCGCAAAGCAAAAACAGAGGCTTTCTTTTTCTTTTCTACAGATTTGCTTTCAAAAAACCTTTTAAATGGCTTTAAAACGTATTAACAAGGTAGGTTTTTCTTTTTCCTTTGGATTGCTTGCATGATCAATATAATCTGATCTTTGAAGCAGCTCGTTTTGAAGGATTAAAAACACTGGATTTTTCTAATCTATAATAATAGGAACTTAAAGATCTTGAACGTGATCCCCCTTCTTCTTGCTCTGCCGGACCCATCGGGGATGATTTATTTCACTGGCAAGCTACCATTATGGGTCCTGTAAGTTTCAATCGCACATGTATTCAAAAAAAAAAGAAGACCATGAATTGACCACAGCTATTATAGGAAGATAGTCCTTACCAAGGTGGTGTATTTTTTTTGTCTATCCACTTCCCTACAGATTATCCTTTCAAGCCTCCTAAGGTAAAAAATAGAAAAATAGAGAATGATGTCATTTGCCCTAACAAAAAAATTTTTGTTTATTTTTTTACCAACAGATCAATTTCACCACCAAGATTTATCATCCCAACATCAACAGCAACGGCAGTATTTGTTTAGATATCTTAAAAGACCAATGGTCACCTGCGCTTACTATTTCAAAGGGTAAAAAAAAGTGATGTTATACTATTGAAAGTAACGTGTATTGAATATCCAAATGTGAATAGTTCTTCTCTCAGTCTGTTCTCTTCTTACTGACCCTAACCCTGATGGTGAGTACTGGTATAACCGACTATTTATTCTTTTACTTAATAGTTTAAATAGATCCTCTTGTTCCTGAACTAGCTCATATCTATAAGACTGATCGTGCTCGTTATGAAGCCACTGCTAAAGATTGGACTAGAAAATATGCCAGTAAGTAGTAATTAAATATCTAGTTTAGGATGGGATCAGTGATTTACTCTTTTATTATTGTAATAGTGTAAATGATGGATACATAAAAAAAAATAATAATAAAATAGAAGATTGCATCTACTAAAGATTACAAACTAATATGCCTTGGTCTAATATTGAGGAAACGATCATTTTTGCGCTATTGAAATCAATACTGACAGCAGTTGATCCGCGATAAAACGAGCCATTATCTTGAAATAGTGTCTTTGTTTCGTCTGTATTCAAATTCCAGACATCCACTTGAGATCCTGCTTCAATGGACTTATCTTTGGTAGCTGCATAACGTGCCACATTGAGAGGTTTAGGATGACCTGCAACAATAGCTACATGTTTATCTGGATAATAAACAATATTATCTACAGCCATATTGAATTTGATTTCTTTAATAAAATGAAGCTGAATCTTGTTATCCACCATGGTGATATCGTATTGTTTAATATCGCGTTTATATGTTTCTGTGACGAGCAATGTACTATCTGTTCCTGACAGTCCGTTTGCAAACCACAACCCTTGAATACCCTTTTCTACGTTGTCTGTGCGTGCATTGTAGAAACCAACGTTACTCCAAGGAACAAGTAATGTCTCAATCAGTTTTAATAAGTCGTTTGTAAAATAATGATCGTTTGTAAAGAAGAATGAAGGTGTACCGTCTTCTGCTCTAAACTGACTGTCATGAATAATATGAATTGAGTTGGGTGTATATAACAGTGGGTGTTGAATGGACTTTTTATGTATCAGCTGAAGCTTATTTTCATCCATACTAAAGAGCTCCACACTAGGCTTTTTCTTATCTATTGGGATATTAATGACAACAAGTGTTTTTTCTCCTGTGTAAGGGTGAATATCTAAACGAATACCAAGAGGATGAAAGTCCATTATTTCACTCATGATAAACTTTTCAATAATAGCAGGCTTCTACTACAGGTTAGTATGACAAATAATAATAATATTGGCTTATATTACCTCTTCATAGTTCACCCTCCAAATTGCGCCTTCTTTGGCACTGGGTATTAACTTGAATGGATCACAAGCTATATATGCAGCACCTTCAAAGAGAAAGAAGTCTTCGCATGACTCAAAACCTAGCTCCTCCTTTTCTGCATTGTTTATTTAAAGTAAGCACTATCCTTCTACCACTATTGCTACTACCTTTAATTTTTATGCATGCCTCAGTATTGTACTGGTTTACTTTAGTTGTGATGCCCGTGAAAGGAATGAACAAACCTAATTCAAATAATTAGGAACATAACTCTCCTTTTATCTTTTTGGTCTTTACTTGTTAAATAGGCAATATAGGCAGCAAATGCGATAGTTTTCCAATACTTCATATTAAACCAAGAGTTACTATAAGGCCCTCCTTCTTCCATTGTAAAAAAATACAAAAATACAGTACTACTGTAAGCAGACATAAATTCATGTGATTTGTACCCAGCTCGCCATTGTACACGCGGGTTTTAATTTTCCTCACATTCGACAGTTGAACAAAATGCTTTTTTTTTCATTCGGAGTCTTCTAAAAATACAACATCTTCTTACTGTTACACGGTGTCCCAACACCTATAAAAATTTTCTTTTTCTTTTTTTAACTTTGTTCTTTTTATTCTTGACTGATAATAATAATAATGAAGTTCTCTGTTGTTGCCCTTCTTACTGCTGTTGTTTCTACTGTATATGCTCAAACACCCGCTAATGCTGGTGTCGCTGTCAACTTGCCTTCCGTCGGTGTAAGTATTCGTGTTATTCTTTTCGTGATGCACTATTTTTTGACATCCCATTTTAGCAAGTTCTCAACGCTGGAACTTCTTTCACTATTACCTGGTAGATAGTTCTCAAGAAAAAATAGCAATTGTAACTAATTGAAAAAATTATATAGGACTGTTGATACCAACACTACTGCTTCTTCTAGCATCAACTCTATTGCTTTGATGAAGGGCAATGCTGCTACTTTGGAAACTTATATTCCCAACATTCTCTCTGCCCCTATCCCTGTTAACCCTCCTTCTTACAACTGGGCTATTCCCGCCTCTGTTGAAACTAACCCCTCTTGTAAGTATCTTAGTAAATGAACTACCATATCATTTTCCACTTATAAAATCACGACTATAGATGTACTTGTCTTTGCTGGTAACAATGGTGCTTCAACTTACTCTACTTACTTCACTATCATTGGTGCTGCTCCTGGTACCACTAATGGCACACTCTCTGCTGCTGTTTCTTCCCCTGCCGCTTCCAGTGGTGTTCCTGCCTCTGGCTCTGTTGCTGGCTCTGGTAGTGCTTCCAAGCCCACTGCTTCCGGTAGTGCTGCTACTACTTCTCCTACTAGCGGTGCTGGTTCCCTTAAGGCTGGTATGGTTGGCGTTGCTGGCGTTGCTGGTGCCATTGCTCTTTTATTTTAATATTTATAATAGTGTTGTATTCTTGTGTAATAAAATTAATTAAATCATTTTCTTTCAGCATCTGTTTTGTGTTACCATGGGGAAAATCAAACCACAACAAAGAAAAGCAAGGGTCACAGTAAATAATGATTATATAAATCTTATAGGTGTATACAACAAACAAGATGTATATGCAATTTATACATTGTATATATCCAGTCGCTGCAGTCGAATTTATTTATAAAAAAAACTTCCAAAAACAGAAAAAGTGCTCATTTTTTCTTGTAACAATTGGATGTTAAAAGAAACAAAGAAAACTTCTCAATGGGTTTGTTTTGCCTTATTTTGTGAATATACTGTATATCGCTATTCCATCAGTAATAACAGTTGGCTGTTATAGCTGATCAAAGTATCATCTTATCTTGTTAGCCTGCTTTGAAATTTATGAATTAAATGTTGTCATCAGTTACTGACCACAATTACTATACATGGATACAAGAAACTGCTTGAATCATTAAAAAAAAAAGTTTTTTTGATCTTTTGAATCTCGAGGTAATTTACTGTACAAATTATAGACTAATCGGACACTATAGCATATCAAGAAAATCATCTATCTTTGTACGACCTTCATGTACAAAAACACTTGTGATTTCTTTTTCCGAAAAAAAAAATAACGTTTAATTATTGGTCAAGTTATAGAAAGCGCGTATATTGCTACTTTTATCAGAGAGGAATCCCTTTACGCTGTCTACAGTGGAAGTACCTGCGTTCATTAATTCCGAAAGGTTTTTCTTGAATCCAGGTGGCAAAAAGTCTGTCAAATTACCAATTTGTGTTACATTGCTCATTTCTAAACCTGGTTGAGCACTTGCATTTCCTAATCGAGGCAGAGTTTGATCCCATTCTACATCATTTCTAATTATTTCTAGAATATTATCAATAAAGGGGTTCATAATAGTTGGGTTCACTAAGTTCTGGCTCATTTTCTTCAATTTGTCTTGATAAGATGTCAACAGTTCTGAGTTAGAGAAAAGCTTGCGCGTCAACGGTCTTAAATTAAACCCAGGGTGTTCACTGTAATTGCCACTACGCATCATTTCATCATCGAATAATGAGATACCAATAGTAGTGTCCATATCGGTAGGAATGTAGATCATACGTCCTAGGTTCTTTGGGTCATTGTAAACATAGTAGTTGTCTGCCATCGTCATATAGCCATCCGAGAAACCCAATAAATTTTCAACAGCCATACTAAACATCCCCTTTCGGTTAGAATATACATAAAAGCAATGAACTGACATTTATCTTTGTATATCACCTACGCTCTAACGAACCCTTCAGTGTTGATCCGCTGCTCCCATTGTGAAACAGTTGTATTTTCATTTGTCTCTTGAATAAATTTTGTAAAATCCTGCAGTTCTCCATACATTTTTTCAGGCTTCTTTTTATGTTTGCCAGGTCCCGCCTTTACCTTATACTCACCCAAGCTATAGAGAGTAACATTATCATAATATCGTAAATCTGAGAACACAAGAGTCTGTGAATTAAAACTAGCAGCGTTCCCTTGATACAAATTGCCAGATTCATAGTCATCATCACCATCTGCAAATTCGTTAGCTAACCAAGGATCTTGGAACGTCTCAATTAACCCAAACAAACCGACTGGCTGACCATTAATGAATAGCCTAAATATATTTGCAACAGTAATCTGTGTTAGTATATGTATGAGTTTTTTCAAAGTAATGACATGATATATAGCTACCTGACATAAGAAAACCCACTAGCAGGAACGCCAGCCGCAGCTAAAGTGGAATAAGCAATATACTCTCGCACATAGGTAGGGTCCATAGCAAGAGCGCGCAATTTGAGCTTCTTGTATTTATATAGTGCATCCTTGCCTTTAGATTTCATCTTGACACCATAAGAAAGCTTGGGTACCCATCGTGAACTACGACCAGCCAATTGGACCTCAACATTCTTAAAATCAAAAACTTCATTTAAGCTAATACGTATAATGTAATTTAGTAAAAGCAATGGCTAAACAGTTATCTTGTAAAGTACCCATAGTAAGTCATGTCCAGTTTAACTTCGAGCTCGTTCGTTGATTGGTTTTGATGCAATACCTCAACAGCAGTGTTATTTCCCCAGATATGGATTGTCGGGATGTAGGATCTATTATGAAGTTGAGATTCAATTCGATCCGAAATAGGCATGTAAATCTGTGGTAAAGACGAAACATTGAAAGTGTTCGCAGAGCGATTGAAGAATTCGTACACGGTATCTTCTTGCACAGGAGCACGAGAAAACAACTCAGTGGCACTTGGCTGTTGTTGGGCGTTTAAAATAGTGTAGTGGTATCCGAATTGTGACACAGGCGCTTCACCGCTATACAATATGCCACTATTCTCTTTGTTATTGAAAAGAGAATACGTCCGGTTGTCAACGACAACAGCCATTGCCATACCAGCTGAGGCAATCACATTGTATGTAATGTTTTGAGAGGCAGTAACAATAGCAACTGACGTAGCCAAAGGAAGTACTAGATAATGACAACATTTTTTAGACAGTTATTGACAAAAAACCTTCTATATTAACCTACATAATTTCTTTAGTCTCATGACGATTAGATATGATAAAAAAATGAGAAAGAAATGGTTTACAACAAAGCTTTATGCACCTTTTACAGAAAAAAAAAGTCACCAAAATAAACTAAAAAAAAAAAAAAAAAAAATAGGACTTACGTAACAAACGTCATTTCTGTTTCTCAAGTTACTAGCCATGCAGTATTGTTTCCTAAAAAAGAAAACCACCTGGTTCGGTTACTTTTCGGTTTCCAGGGCTATTGTCTACAGACAAAAGAATTGAAATGACAAACATTGTATTAATAGTAGCAATAAAAAGAATACAAAATATGAGAGTTTAGTCTGTACAACAACATATGATGTCTATGATACATACGTTTGCTTACTCTGGAGTGCATTATGTGCATAATATTTACACTTATTACATGCGTACATTGAAGTATACTAACATGAAAGCAGACTAAAGTGTTAAAAGTTTGAGCGATAATGATTTCCTGAATATATAGTAGTAGTAGTGTGACGTAAGGTATGGAAATAGGTCGTAGTTGCAGTCATTAAACAAAAAAGTAGAATTTGCTAAGCACTCCTGTATACATATATGCAATATGTATGTAGCAAAAGGTGATCGTTTTATTATAGCACCACTTATACAGTTTGATTGTAAAAGCTCATTATCGCAGTGTATTTCTTTTGAATAAATGGCTTGACACTTTCAGACCAATTTGAAGGAGATGGCCCGTTAAGCGCGACCAAGTAATTTATAGTTGACTCTATGAGGCCATCTGGCACCCCAAACATTATACCGGGTGGGCAAACGGATTCCATCATCTTTTGCAAAGTAGTGTTACTAGTAGGAATTTCCGGAAACGAAAAGTTGCCAGCTCTTTCAAGCGTCAAATCCCATTCAATATCGGCTTGTATCATATGAATTACATTGTCAAGATAAGGATTCAAGATAGTAGGGTTAACCAGGTTTTTGGAGAATGACAAGAGAAGATCCTGGTAGTAGTCTAAATACTTTTGATAACTCAACAGTTTGTTAGTGAGAGGGCGAAAGAAGACGCCTGGGTGTTCAGAGTAGTTTCCACTTAGCATCAAAGGCAACTTGTACAAGGAAATACCTACAGTTGTATCCAAGTCAGAGGGAATGTAAGTATAACGGTTGTTTTCGTTAGGGTCACGGTATAAGTAGTAGTTGTCTGCTAGCGTCATATAGGCATCAGAAAGACCTAAAAGGTTCTCAATAGCCATCCTATATAGAAAATTCTAGTCAATTTATACTCTACTTGGTTATGCTATACATACGCTCGAAGGAACCCGTCTACATTTAGTCGGGATTCCCATTCATCAGTTGGCGTTTTTTCAACTAAGGACTCATTAATGAACTTTGTAAATTCTTGTAAATTAGTATATGCTTCCACAGATTTCCTGTTGGGTCCAGCTTTCACTTTGTATTGACCATTATTATATCTCGTAATATTTGTTCCTTCATACCGCAAATCAGATATGAAAAATTCATTATCAGCATACATGTATCCCGTGCCTTGATACAAGCTTCCAGACACATAACTAGTGTCACCCTCAGCAAATGTAGCCGCAGTCCAAGGGTCCTGGAATGTCTCTATTAACCCGTACAAGCCCATTGCTTTGTTGTTAATAAATAATCTAAGAGCAAGTGTAGATAGAATCAGATATGTTAGATACAGTTGTTGCGGCAAAAACATAGAAAATACAACTTACCGAACATAAGAGAAACCGCTTGCTGGAACTCCTGTAGCCTCAAGTACATGATAAACCAAATTTTCACGCACGTAGGACGGATCTAGACCCAAAGCACGAAGCTTCAGATTTTTGTAACCAAACAATGTTGTATCATTTTTCTTGTCCAACTTTAATCCATAAGATAATTTTGGAATCCAACGTGAGCTTCGTCCAGCCAAAGAAACATCAACATTGTCGAATGTCAACACATGGTCCAAGCTGTCATTTGGTATATATGTTATTTTGATTAGTATTTTTTACTATAAAGCAAGACACTATTACGATATACATACCTTATGTATGTTACACTCATTTTCACTTCGAGGTCCTCAAGTTGCTGACCTTGAAGGTAATCCATTGCGGTTTGATTTCCATGTATGTGAATTGTTGGAATTTGGCCCTCCAGATGTAAATCAGATTTAATTTTGTGTATGATAGAAAGAGGCTGCATCACCTTTGGTAAACTAACAACTGGATAAATGTTGGTAGAGCGGTTAAAAAACTCATTTAAGGTAGACGTTTGTTGCTGATCTTTCAAAGGTGGGCGACTAAACGGTTCTTGAATATCTGTTTGATTCACAGTAATAGCATACTTATACTCGGACTTTGCATTAGGTGCTTCGCCCTGAAATAAGATCCCGTAGCTGTTTGATAAAGGGAAAGGAATGCCATCCACTATAACAGCAACAGATACATTGTCTAAAGCCTCTGTTATCACTTTATATTGAACAGCATATACTGCACTCGACAGCCATATTATGCCTAAGGATATCGATTAGTTGCAGCTTACTGGTGTTTTATTGTGCCAATTTACTTAAATACGTTATTTTATGAAGACCTTTCATGTTATGAAAAAAGAAACGTAAAGCAAGAAAAATGTAGCTCTTTATATGTTTCGCATTACAAAATATAAGGTTTGTTAGTTTGCGTAGCCATAAAACAGTGCTCCTGTATTTTTTAGACATAAACTGAATGCGTCAGAAGACTCCAATGCAACAGATTAGATGCATGCTAAGCAAAACTGTCAAAGCCACACATTCATAAAAAACGCTTGGCGTTCTTTTTTTTTTGTGGTATAGTATTTTGAGTCCATCTATCTACTATTAACAATATACAGCACATAGTATATGTATATACATTGTTATACGTACAGCTATTAAATTTGCTTAAAAGCCAGAGGATACTTTTGAATTTTAATCGCAAATTGACCTGTGGTTTTTTTATGACTCACTTATAGGTGCAGAAATATTTCTTGGAAGGTAGAAAAATCGTCACCTGTCTGTCACGGATTATGTCAGACACCAAAGAAAATTTAAAACAAAATCGTATTGTCAACTTAATACTGAATGCTCTAAAGTTCCTTTTTTACAATGATTCATTCTCAGTGATAGCAGCGTTGCTTACATGATACTTGACTAACATGTATACAGGCGATATATTGCTGCATAGCTAAGACAGAGACAATATAGCTGGTAGTTGTGGAAAATACCAGGGTTTAATTCCTGTTATTAAAAAGACAGATTGTTTATTATAATATATAAGACTTTATTTTGTTGAGAGTACAAGTGTTTCACAACAAAGTATTAGGCAATATAGATAATGTAGTCTATCATGATTTGACCCACGTGCGCCGTCGATCGCTGGGTATTTTTTAGCCGGTTTCATGTTAATGAATGAGCTGATAATAAAGGATATGTTAGCTTTGTTATATAGAGAATAGACTTGTTAAACTCAGAGCAAGTGAACAGAAACAAAGCTCTCAAAGAGCGTCATATGATATACTTTTGAACGTCTTTAAATAAACGGAATTGTTAGCTGAATTAGCGCAGGCAGTATTTTGCTTTTGAAAATGCAAGTATTCTATAAAGAGCTATCTATTACACATTTTGATGTAGCGAGAAACGCTTTCCAAGTCTTCGCGGCTTACCTAATTTAAAATTTTCTACCACTACTTTTGTAAGCAGAAAGCAATGTTTCTTTTATTATTAACTGGTGCGACCAAGACGCGTATTTCTAGTAGATATATGTATCACTAGGATGTATAATCCTAGCTGTTTAAAATGAATCAATTTGATTAAATAAGCTTTCTCCCAATATTAAAACAAGTGGTGTTTTTTTTTTTTTTTTGCTTATATTTATTTATGTAAAATGATAGAATCTAAAGTCATGAAGGTGATTTTTTTTAACCAACAATGCAGCGTTGACCATTGACGGAAGAGATGACGGGCTTGGAAGCAGAAGCAGTGGTGGTAGCAGCAGCAGCGGTAGTGGGAGCCTTAAGGATAGAGAAGTAGGCAGAGTAAGAGATGAAGCCATTGTCACCCTTGAAAGCCAAAGCATCTATTTTTTTTTTTTTTTCAGTTAGTCACTCTAAAAATGATATTCCGTTGCGTTTTAATTGAAATTACAGTCTTTGCGTTCAGTGAGGTTGGAAGGGACAGCCCAGTCATAGGTTAAAGCGTTGGCAGCAAGAGTGCTGGGAATGATGTTTTCAATCACTGTGGTCAAAGCAGCAGCATCACCATCCATCAAAGCAATAGAATTGATGTTCTTTACAGTGGTATCAGATTGGGTCCTATTATTTTTGTATAAGTATGAATAACAATAAATTGATATAATATTGTATCATACCAGGTAATGGTAAAGTGTTGACCAGCATAAGCTGTGGTCTATATAGAAATAAAAGAATTACTATCGCTACTACTTTTATATCATGTATTTTTTTTTTTTTTTACGTTGAGGACAGGGTTGGTGATAGAGACACCAGCAGTTTGTTGTTGAGCAAAGACGTAAGAAGCTAAAGAAGACAATAACAAAGCGGTGGTGGTGAACTTCATTTTTATATAAGGAATGTTTAAGAGGTAAAGAAGAAGGAAAAAAGGATATCAATTCGCCATTTATATATATTTCTGTCAATAAGCTTTTTTTCAAGCTCAATTATTTTGTGTATTGTTAAAGCATCAGACAGGAGTTTATTTTTAACCTTGAAGAGAGTGTTAATTTCAAAAAATATGTAGAAAGTACTTTTATAGAAACAAGGTTTTTGTATTAGAATATACTCTTGAAAGGAGGAGAGCTTCCGTCGCCTTGTTTGATACACAAAATAATTGCCAAGATTAAATGTTATGCATCGCTGTATAACATCTGATATATCATTGCCCATTGATGATAGTGTCGCAAAGTGTCAAAATCTTTACAGGCCTTCCCTTTCCCTAATTTATTCGGAGTTCAGAGGGGAAAAGAAGAAGAAGACAAAGAGGTCAGAATGTCAAACGAGGTAAAAATGTCTATAGATAGACAATTTAAATGAAAACGTTTTTGTCTTTTAAAAAGAGGAACGCATCATTAAAAAAAGTGCTTAAAGCTCGTGATTTTGTTAGATTAATGTAACGTCTTACAAGTCGGATGTCTCTCCTCATTAGACTAAAATAAATTGGCTAAAGTAAATCGTCTTCAAATTAAAAATAGAAGAGAAGGATTTCAACGTGTGCTTTATCTTGATTGTGGGTTGGTGGTTGCTATCATACCCCTGAATAATATAGCAGCTTAAATCCTCGGACTTAATTTTTCCCGGATATATGCGTTGCATTAGGCTTCGTGTTTTGCTCTTGCCTGTGCCTTACTTAATGTGGCGCGAGATCACAAAATATAAAGATGCATCTGTATCGATTTGAACTAGCGTTACATAATATGTAGACTTATTCAATAACCCAATTATCGGGTTTCCTTGGTTACAAGTCAATACAAGAATTCATGCTTTTGTTTACCAGGCACTATTCGTACCCAAAGAGTATAGGCAACGGTTGCGATGGCTGGTATCTGGGCATTTTGAATATTGAGATACATATCATCTTGAGCTTCCTGTAACTACAGTACCTGGTGACTTTGCCAAAAATAATACAATGTCCATTTTAAGCAGTCTTGTTCAACACACTGTTGTTGCGAAAAAATACAAAAAAAAGAGGTTTTTTTTATGTAGAACCAAAAAATAAGGGGGGAGGGTGGCTACCTTTTTTTTCTCTTTCTTTTCTTTTCGAATAAAAAGTACTTTATTAATCATTTCAGTAATTGGAATTATAATCATGTTATTAGAAAATATATCAGACACAGCAATAGAGAGTAATTTTTGGGTAATAATAATAATAAAAAACAATACTCTTTATTAATATAAAACCAGTCTGCAGATAGAACAGCTTTAAATATTCTATTAAGCAGACTAGAAAACTCAAATAAATCAACGCTTTCAATAAAAAACTATTTCAAACAAAGGTAAAAAAAAAAAAAAAAGACATGTACGTAAACAAGCATGACTTAACCAACAATAACGACAAAAAAAAAAGGGCTGAGATAGAAGAAGAATATGGAAATCAATTACTGAAATTATCTCAAACACTTGTGACAGAAGAATGCTTTAATACGCTATCGATCACTTCGGAAATGACAGCAAGAGCTCATATAGATCTAAGTCAACATATTACTAATATGTTGGAAGTTCCACTTGACACTTATATAAGCGACCAAGAAAACATAAAATCATTTGTAACGTAATGAAATAGATAAACGCGTGTAATTGGCTATAATAATAACAACAAGAATAGACAGTAAATCAAATGAAAGAGTCCCAAAATATGAAAATGACTCATATAGAAAACGCTGAAAAGGTAAATGTCTTCTTTTTCATACCATGTCACTTACTTGTAATAAAAGGCTCGACAATCATATTATCAGGAATGTGAACGACCAGATGGAACGCAAAAAGATATTGATCTTCTGGATTCTGCGTATAAAAAGGCTGTGGCTTTAATGGAATCAAAAGTCAGTGTTTGGACAAACGAATGGCGTGATGCTTGTAAAACATTCGAGTCAATAGAATTACACAGATTGGAGTATTTGAAATGTGTCTTGAAAACGTAACTACTTTTCCAAATCTTTCATTTGTTTTCTTTCTGCTGACGTTACTATTAGATTCTCAAGCATGATTGCCTATACCTGTAGCGTTAATGACCAAGTATATAAATTCTCATCTTGTGTTTATAAAGTCATTAAACACAATCAATAGAGTTCCGAAAGATTATTTTTTGCAATGGAGAATACAAATCCTGCTTCAGAACTTGTAAAATTTGTCAGACTTTATAGGACTGGCTCAGCAATTCCAGGCAAGCTTGTACAGACTACTAGACAAAATGAAATACTTATGGCCTTTTTTTTATAGACACCTTGAAATATAAAAAACATAAAGGGCCTTCAAAAAAGAAAGAAAAGTCGTCTTCAGAAAAAGCTCTTCCTCAGATCGACACAACCAGAAAAATCAAAGATATTAAATTGCCAGTAACAAATGACGAACAACTGAGATCAGTAAACGAGCAGCTCAAAAAATTGCCATATGCATACTCACCAGACGACAAAACAAGTTGCCCCCAATATCCTTCGGAGGTCAACAAGGTAATATATATATATAATATTTAATACTGACTTTACACTTATTAATGTTAAAAGATATTTGATTCTAATCAACAGTATCCTCTTAATCCTATATACAGACTGAATAAAAAACCACCTTCCCAGAGTGATCCTGCGTTGAATAGTTGGTATAGCAGTCAAGAAGCCATAACCGCAGAATCACCCTATTTCACTAAATCGACTCTAATTACACCACAAGAAAGAGAGACTTATATTCAAAATAATGGGTGGGATAATGAAAATGCTAAATATTCGCCTCCCTCTCCAAATTCACCTACAAGGAAACAGTCAACCTTACTGTCCTCTTTTGGTTTGCTAATGAAAAAGAAGAAGTCTCTTTCTGGTCACGAAGAACATCACCCAAAACGAAATATGAATAAAAAGATGCTATCCATAAGCCATAATAAACACAATCTAGACAGCATGAACACATCAAAGCCACTGCCTGAATTAAATCTACCTGTGCACCAAAAGAAGACACCGCCGAGCCCATTGTTTAGTCCAATAGATTTTTATTATTCCCCCGCAAATGAGATTACGAAAAAAGAGTAATAAAGTATGAAATATGTCAACTAAGAAGCTAAGGTTCTTTCATTATTGGGCCAAAAAAGAACCGTACACTAATGGACACTCGTTGAGCAAAACATACTGACTAGTGTAAATAGGGTATGTCTTAAAGAACACCAAACTAGTATTCACATGAGTCAACACCCGCAGATGGTCTTCTTCTAGTTAATCTTAAGGAAGGCTCTTTACCAGTTTCCTCTGGCTATACGTAAAGGCTATGTAATTTACATATAGAGATACATTTTATGCGAAATGATCTCCCTTTTTATTATAATGCAAGGTATACCTATTAGGTTGTATGGTCATATTTGATGATTCCGCTGCTTTACAGGCTGCCAGTAGTTCATTGGCTCCGGCTAATGCATCTGTGGCTGTTTGTAAAAAATCTCTATTACCATATCGTTGTTGTGACTCCAATAATAATCCCAGATCTGCTACATTCTGTCGTAACAGTTCAAATTGTCTATCAATTTGCTGAGCTTGCTTCTGTTTAAACATTCTCAGTTGCGCCTCTTGTTGTTGTCTTTGTTGTTGAGCTTGTTGTTGAGCTTGTTGTTGAGCTTGTTGTTGTGCTTGTTGTTGTGCTTGTTGTTGTGCTTGTTGTTGTGCTTGTTGTTGTGCTTGTTGTTGTGCTTGTTGTTGTGCTTGTTGTTGAGCTTGTTGTTGTGCCTTTTGTTGCGCTTGCTGTTGTGCTTGTTGCTGAGAAAGGTGCTGTACTTGTGGGCTAATTTGTTGAGGGTTAAGCAACTGATGGTTAATCAAAGAATGTCTTCCCTGTGTTGATGAATGCACTAGCTGGGAAGCAGATTGGGCCGCCAAAACGTGTTGTTGCTGTTGTTTTTGCAGCGCTTTTTTTTGCTGTTGTTGATGGTGATGCTGGGAAACAAAAGGTGGATGTTGATGCTTATGAATCACGGTAACATGGGCTGTTTTCTTCAGTAGATCAATAATAATTGTTAATGCGCCCGCGCAGTCATATCTACTTTGTGCCTTAGGATGGTCAACTTTTCTAGGTTTGGCAGTATCTGATCTTTGAGAACAGTAATACCGTAATGTAGATAATGTTTCTGGGCTTTTTGTAGAACGTCGACGATCTTTCAAACTGAATAATAGTTAGTAAATCCATTTATAAAATTTCAAGTTTTTTTTACCTAAAATTGAATTTTGTTCCTTCTAATACTTTCTCGCATATTCCTCGACCAAGCTGGGTAAACCCAGGATTATCGCCCATACTTTCTATCAGTGGTCCAATATCAAGGTGATACGGCTTCCTATCAAATTCTGTCTCTTTCTCTAGTTCCTGTACAAACTGCTCTAAACTAATGATATCTTGAGATGCCCTTTCAGCTGAAGCAGACAATTTATGATGTGTATCTATTGTTGTAAGCGTTGTACTTGTTGAATTTGATGGTAAAGAAGGAGGATTTTGTATATTTGTTACTGCCGACGGTAGAACGATAGGATTTAAATTACTGTTAGGTGTTGACGCATTCACAGCTCCTGCGTCTAATCGATGCTTCAAGTTATCATTATTATTTGGTATATGGAGGGGTTTATGAGTGGATTGCTGTTGTTGCGGCGACTGCTGCTGTTGAGGTAGAGGTAAAGAAATAGAGTTTTGTAATATAGGCTGAGGATTCAAGTGAGGAGGAATCTGAGGTTGGTTTCGCATCATTGCAGTGTTTGGTGGCGTAAATATATATTTGCTATTTTGGAAATTAGAGGTCCCGTTGTTGTTACTATTCTTTACTTGGGGAAACTCATGCATAGATGAGGCTGTAGGTGGTGATTGTTTTACATGGGGATTCGTGGTTTGTGGCTGAGGGGGTGGGTTGTTTGTTCTACTGTTTAATGTAATTGTTGTATTAGAATGTAATTGCTGATGTTGTTTTTGTTGTTGAGGTCCTGTATACTGGATGTATCTCGGCTGTTTGTAATTTCTCTGTTGTTGCTCTTCATGTACATCGTACTTTTCCAATTGGTGCTTTCGCTTTTGCATTTCACGCGATTGACACATACTACAGACGTTATATTTAAAATCCTTTTCTTGAAAAAACGCTACATGTCGAAAAGTTTGACAACTATCACAGTAAATCGTTTCTTGTGTTGAACTAGGAGTTGATGTATTCCTACTATTTGGACTACTTGAAGCACTACCTGTATTATTTGCGTTTTGAACATGTCTTAAATTTGGTGGGCTACTAGTTATTACAGTCTGTTGAAATGGTTGCTGATTATTCATGACTGACTGCCTAGACACTGTATTTGTAGAGATGGTCGAATAATTTTGAGATGAAAAACCACGCGGAGGGCCATGAGACATTGTCTTGAATTTTTCGTTACCAAGCTTAAGGTTAGCGTTTCTTTTGGGCGATTATTAAAAAAAAAAGTATCTTTTGTTATTAAGAAATCGAGTAATGTCTACGTCAATAGAAGGGTGAATTGGTAGGCTATTGTTTCAGCAAAATAGCTATAAATTGTATTTTACTTTGAGCCCTTTTTTACTAGTTTTGTATCTATTAATATTTATCTTGTTTAAGGACAAAGATCTTGACCGATTCGAGTTCAAAAGTTAATGTAGACTATAATGTCAAAAACTGTTTATTGATTATAAAAAAAAGCAAATATTGTTGTGACGTAGAATGATATATTTTTGGCCAATCAAGCATCAGTTACTTAAAACACAGTTGGTAAAATGACTGGAAACAGTTTCTGTGAATGACAATCCTTATGCTAACTGCTTTATTGCCTTCTAAAATACCGCCGCTGTGCCATAGGCTATCAAGCATCTCACTCGTGATTGTTATAAAGTGGACTTCATCAATTGTTTTTTAATGAAAATACAAATGCTGCTATATTATAGAGTAACACTTGTATCATTCTTTGCTGTGAATGCATGAAGAACATAACATTCATATACTTTCCTCAATGGTTTTTTGGACTATCCTATGAGATATTCTATCAAAATGCAAGCTTATATTATATCGTGCTGCTATAATTTTGATAATGCATTCCAGCTTTCTAGCCTTGCCGTTAAAGCACTGACAAACGCTGTGATAAAATGAAACGTTCATTTTATACTATTTATTTATCATTTATAGAAGATATTTGGGGGTTTTTGATTGTGTATCCTTTAGCATGAAAAATATAAAGAAATAACTAAAGAAGAAAAGAATAGTCCTTGTTTCCTCTCGTCGCAGTGAATGGGCTTTATCTTATGTGCTTAAAAACGAAGACACAGTACTTTTGCACAGCCTTACATTTACGTACCCACTCGTGGTGGTTCATTAATTGAAATCTTTAATATCGAATCATTAGCTAGTTCATCCTTACACCAACAACAATTTTGTCATACATTGTACTTCTCATAATAATAATCGCAAAGGAATCCTAATTTCACTCTTTTGTTCTTTTCGGTGAATTCTTTGCTCGTGACCAGAAAAAGAAAGACTTTTTATTACCAAAACCCTTATCAAAAAATGAAAGTTTTTCTATTGACATTAGGTCTGACCGCACTAGTCACAAATGTGGCTGCAGACCCCAAGAAATTCACAGTACCTTTTGCAAAAAGGCAAATCTCATCAAGCTCCTCCGTGTTTTACAAAAGGGCGGTTTTCAATTCATCCATTTACAATTATTATGGCTCGGCGTACGTAATATCAGTGGATGTTGGAACCCCAGCTCAATCTTTCGACGTTGTATTAGATACTGGAAGGTAAAATTAAACAATGTATGTTAATAGGAATAAACACTTATTATTTACTATTTAGTTCTGATTTTTGGATTCCAGGATCAGATTGCCCTGCTAAGGATTGCCCATATGCCACGTTTAATATGAATGCTTCGAGCACTTTTAAAAGCTTAGGCACAAACTTCAATATAACATATGGTTTAGGGTCATCAGCTGGATTATACGCAACTGACGTTGTTTCAATTGGTGGAGTTTCCGTAGCAAATCAAACAATTGGCTTGGCATCTACAACTAGCAATATAGCTGCATTGACTACAGGCAGTGCAACTGACCCAAAGGCAATTAATGGTGTTTTGGGAATTGCTTTTCCGGCACTTACATACTCGGGTACAGATAACAACTCTTCATACAATCCTTTTGTATTTAATTTACTTGATCAAAAGCTGATTACAGACCCAATTTTTGCAATTTACCTCAGTTCTGCGAAAAATACGGGTTGGACAGGCTCAGTCACCTTCGGTGGTGTCGACTCAAGCAAGCATCAAGGTGAATTCAGCTATGTCCCTTTAGCCCCCTTGAAAAGCGAATCAAGAGGTGTAGACTACTATTACTGGATGGCTTATGCAGCTGGTTTAGGTGTAGTAAACTCGCCAGCTCAAGATTTTGCTGCCTCTGCTTCGACAACTGCTGGGTTCATATTTGACACTGGCACCACATTTACTTATTTGCCCACCTCTATTGCTCAAAGCATCTTCGCATCAATGACTGGTTCGAGCCCTCTTTCAATAGACACGTCTACAGGTGCATATCTTGCTTCATGCAATGTGGGGAATAACTCGGCAGTTTTTCAACTGAAACTGATGACCAACAGGAATTCCACTGTGAATCCCACTATCTTGAATGTGCCTCTTTCTGAATTGCTTATACCTGTAGGCACTGCATCAGACGGTTCGGAAGTGTGTGCTTTTGGAATTGTGCCTTCAGATACTTCAATTGGCAGTGGACTGTATATCGTTGGCGATTCGATACTAAGATCGTTTTATGTAGTTTACGATATGAGTTTGAAGCGTATCGGAGTGTCCCCTGCAGTAGATATGAAAAGCTCTATTGTAGGCGGAACACTTGGAAATTCATCGACTACTTCATCAAATTCAAGTGTTTCATCAAGCGGAAATGCCTCGTCAGCAACAACAAAGGCATCGTCTAATGCTCAATCGTTGAAAACGTCTTTATTGTTTTTACTTTGCTTGGTAGCCTTGCCAGCTGTATATTTGTAGAACAAATAAATGTGAATTGCAGCTTCTTTACAACAATCCTTTTAATATACTCTACAAAGTAACGAGTACTTTTCCTGTGAAGCAATCGTAAGTTCGTGGTCATTTACTTTTGCATGTGTAAATGATTCAATGGCACTGTTTGCTCCGATTTAAATTGCTATGCTCTGTTTTGCTTGGCAGCAGTGTTATGATCTATATGTAGCTCAGGAGTGCTGGTGGATGATTTATTTTTTTTTGGAGTTTAGGGTGGCTTCATTGAGTGACAGCCTTTACCTTGTCTATAAGATAGTCTATGAACATAACAATATGCGTTTTATAAAAACATCTTCAATCCAAGGGAAATATTGCTCATCACACAATGAAAGGTTTTACTTTTCAAACTGTCAAAGTGCACAACAAATTAATTAGTCGTGAAAAATTTCAATATAATATAATCCGAGGCAATATGCATCAGAAACTTAAAGACGTGTGTGAAGTATTTTCATAGGATACAAGTTTTTTGCCAAGACAAAAAAACAAAAATAAGTCCCTTTCTTTGTTTGGATTTTGCATTACTTCCTCCTTCTTTTCTTTGTATGTTAATATGCAAAACTCTTTAGAACTGGATAATGAAATATTCTTTTGCCGCTGGATAGGTTGTATATCTTCCTTTGATGATCCAGAACAGCTCTATCAGCACTTGACAAACGGTCATGTTGGAAGAAAATCCACGGGGAACCTATGTTTAACTTGTAAATGGGATAAATGTGATGTCACAGTTATAAAGAGAGATCATATAACTAGCCACATTCGAGTCCATGTTCCTTTGAAGCCTCATCGCTGCCAGGTATAAATGCATATCAGGATATTAACTTTCATTTGATATATAACTTTTTTTTTTTTTTTTCATAGTTCTGCAGCAAATCTTTTAAAAGGCGACAAGATTTAAAAAAGCATGAAAAGATACATAGTGAGCAACATATTAGCTCACTGAAATCTCATCAAAAAGCATCTTATTACCAGAGACAACAGCAGTCATTAACGCCTCCTCATTCAATCTATTATTCCAGTGGATGCGTATCTCCTGCGTTATCCAGTGATCATAACTCAATTTCGCCACCTTCAAGCACCTACTCAGAAGAAACCTGGCTTTATAACGGTGTATCTCCTTCCGCTAGGACAATACTAGACGCACCAGGAAGTACTAATGCACCCTATGTACCTTCACAGGATTTAACGCGACTGTCTTTCAATAATGCCCAATCAATCAGCGGTCTTTTATTTCCAACTGATTTCGCCACAGAGTCTGTTGAATATAATGCGACATATCCAAGCAACCTGGATCAGATGCAGGCTTTATTAGATAATGATCTAATCAACGAAGACAGCTTCAATTTTCATATCACAAATGAGAAACAGTTCACTGATATAAATGATTGGCTTTCTAGTCTTTCAGGTCAAATATCACCAGAAGCACCTGCTCCTGTAAGTACCCTTGCGCCCCATAGCCAATCAAGCATTTATTCTTCTCAACAAAATAATCACAGCACTCAGTGTTCTGTGATACAATTACAAAATAGCATGTATCCTATTTCTTGCGAAGAAAGCGATTTGTATGTTCGATCACAGCCTACCTCTCAACCAGTAGTCCCGAGCCAAGATATTAAAGCTTATCTAGAACAAGTTCCCTACATGCAACCTGCATGCCATCAAACTATGGGACTTGCTGGTCAACGCCGACATTATATTGCAGTACCTAACGTTTCCAGTAACCGATTCTGCCCTGAAGTCAGAAAAGCCTATAATTTTACCAATGCAAATTCTATGGAATCTGAAGGGCAAGAAACACCGAAGTCTACTAAGTTCAGTACTTTTCAAACTGAAAAATTGGCAGTCTCTCCTAAAAATTCTTCAATTACCAAAGCCAAAGCTCTACAAATAGAAAAGAAGAAAGAAAAAGACGTCACCGCAATTCGAGAGCTAGTAACATTAGGTCTTTCGAAACTATCATTGGATGATACAAACTCTGTAACTAAAAATGATAAAAACACTGTCCTTGATACTGCCAAAAGCTTGAGTTCTAAAACTACTAAGCATGCACAGCAACAAGCAATTCCAAAGCCAGCAATCAAAATCGATGTCTCTACTTAATTATTGAAAGGAAATATAATATCAACTAAAATGATTAATAAACTTAATGAAATTGGCTTTTTCTTTGTTGTTTTGAAAATGAGAGCATTCCTCTTTTGAAAATGTTTTTCTTTTTTATGTACTAGAGCAACGAAAGTAGCAAAAGCGATACAAACTCTCACCGTATTAGGCTGTTTTACCGAAAACAAAGAGATATGAAGCTTGTAAACAGTACGGTGCTGAAACGCGTGTAATATGTGTGCCTCTTCTTCTGCTACCGGTGATGTGAACGTCTTTTCTGGAATATATAACAAGACAAGCCAATCTCTTAAACCGGTGGTTTCTATGTGAAGAAAATCTGATAAAAAAAAGTGCCAATGCAGCAGCGGTGGCGAGCCTTCTCACCCTAATTATTTAACCTCAAGAATTGACTATCATTCCAGACATGGTTAATAGGACTCGGAATTTGGACAATAACAACAAAAGTTGTTCAAATAACAATTACCGTTTCGATTTTACATAGATGATATTAGGCACCCATTTGAACTTCATTAGTCTCCAGCCTCACCAAGAAATGCTTCTACTCGCTGAATGGCATATAGTTGAATATCCTTCACTAATCCTTGATCAACTTGTAGTCGTTCCTACTGAATAACGTAATTTGTTGAATCCGCCGTACACATTATATTCAATTTCCTAGGGAAGAATAGAAACTTTTCAATAGGTTCTTTAATTAAAAATGAAGATTTTTCAAAGAAGAGTAAGTTATTTTGCATGATTAAAGAAATGATTGGTTCTTCTTCAAAACCCGTTACTTTAAGCAACATTTATAATACATGATGAGGCGCATGTAACACCTATGTATTTTTTTTTTTTTTCCACATCTTCATCGCATTGTCCCGCATATTTTCTTTCTCACTTTTTCTTCTCTAAAAAAAAAAAAAAAAAAAAAAAATGAGTGCCAGTATATATATATATATATATATATATATAAATATAGTATAGGGTTTTGACTAAGATTTATATTAAATATAATTCGTGATAGGTATTCTTCCTGCAGTTGCAGCTGGGTTAGGTGGGCTATTTGGTAGTATGTATCTTGACTCAAAGCTATTGTTGAGCAGAGATTTAAGTCAAATCAAACATGCTGCAATAACACAAATCAAGTAAAATACTCAATGCAAAACAATCACTTTAAACTAAAATTACCACATGTATATATATACAGAGTAAAGATATGGGAATCGCAAGATCGTATGCATTATTATTATCGCTTCAAGGAAAAGGCAAAGGCAAGCCCAGAAAGCATTTTTGTAATTTTTGAAGGAAAAGAGTACTCGTACAGGAAAATTGAAAAAGGTTTGTTACACAAATAAAGTTCTCATACATTATTCATATTAAACCCCTAAATTAGTCTCGAATAGACTGGTGAGTAAAAAACGAAAACCATGTATATTCTACCGTGTGTAAACGTAACCCTTTTAGGCGCACTGGTTACTTGCTCAAAACATAAGAAAAAATGGTAAGAATAGGGCACCCAATTAGTAATTTTAAACGGTTGCTAACAGTATATCAAAGATATTGTTTGTATGATGCTTCAGAATCATCCAACTTTCTTTATTCTTCTGTTTGCTATCTGTAAAATTGGGGCTATACCGTCACTAATTAACACGAATTTGAGCGACGAATCCCTTCTTCATTGTATTAAAATCGCTGATACTAAATTTTTCATATTTGATTCGCTGTATGCAAACCAAACGGCCACCATCCTCGGTGCCTGCGGGTATATCAATGTAAAGTTATACTGTTACGGCGAAAGCGTCGAAGACACAGACATTGACCCTGTTCCTTTTGCTCCATCTTTAACGCCAAGCCTTTTATCAAACTATTCTGATGAAGATACAAGTGAAGAATACCTTAAAGGTGTAACACCTGGAGATGCAGCTTATTTAATCTACACAAGGTTACATCTTGTTTTATTACAATACAAAGCATGATAAACTAATACTGTCAATAGTGGAACAACCGGAATGCCAAAAGCTGCTATTAGTCAACATGCTAGAGTTAGCTGTAAGTGCTGAACCTAAATACAGCAAACAGTCAATAATACTGACATTTATTTGTAGTTGGATCAGTGATATACGGGAAAATAACTGGTTTAGGGCCAAATGACAGACTATACAATGTTCTTCCTTTATATCACAGTTCTGGGCGTAAATATACATACACACCAAAAGCATTTTATTTTGAGATAACCCAATTCTCTTTGTATGTCTAGTTATTGTTGCGTGTGGTTCTGCCTTTTTCAATGGTGCTACTATTGTCCTTGGGCGTAAATTTTCTGCCAGTCGCTTTTGGAACGATATTGTTGATTACAATGTCACTACGTTTGTTGTATGTCAATCAGTTTCTTTCTTTTTTTCTTTTGTGATACTCATTTTTCTTTTAAAGTACATCGGTGAATTTTGTCGATATTTATTAACCCAAAAGCCTCATCCATTAGAGACAAAGCACAACGTTCGCATTGTTTACGGGAATGGCATGAGGCCGGACGTTTGGTCTCGATTCAGAGAGAGGTTCAACATTCCGACCATTTGTGAGTTATATGCTGCTACTGAAGGTACAACGAATACAATTAAAGAATAAAGAATATATTGCTAAATTTAAAATATAGGTCCTGGAGGTTTGATCAATGTCAACAAAGGTGAAATCGGTGCTACGGCGGTGGGCTTCCGGGGAAAATTTGTCCGAGCTATTCGTGGAGACATTCAAATTATCAAGATTGACCCAATTAGTGAGGAACCTGTACGAGGCAAAGACGGCTTTTGCGTGAAGGTAAATTGAAATGATTAACTGATTAACAGCTATGAATTGACCGCCACTATAGTGTGAGTATGATGAACCTGGGGAGTTCTTGGTCCGGCTTCAAGAAGCCGGACCAGTTCGATTTGACGGCTATTACAAGAATGAAGGCGCCACCAATAAAAAGATATTGACTAATGTATTCGAAAAAGGAGACAGGTATGTTTTTTCGCTTTTTTTTTTTTTGCGAATCTAAAAGAAGAAACTAAGGATTATTATAGTTATTTCCGTAGTGGCGATCTTTTGAGGTATAACGAAGACGGCTATTATTATTTCTGCGATCGTATTGGTGACACTTTTCGCTGGAAATCTGAAAATGTGGCTACAACTGAAGTTGCCCAAGTGTTGGGTATTTATCCTGGTATTGCAGAAGCGAATGTTTACGGAGTAGTTATCCCTCAACATGACGGGCGCGCCGGTATGGCTGCCTTAGTGTTGCAAGAAGGCGCTGATATTGATTTCACTCATCTCTACAATTATCTTCGTCAAAAACTTCCAAAATATGCTGTGCCTATTTTTATTCGTATTACCCCGTCATTGAATATGACAGGTACATTTAAGCAGCAAAAAGTCGAGATAAGAAATCAAGGTATTGATTTGTCAAAAGTACCTGAAACTGATGTTATCTTATGGCTCAAAGGGGATACTTATACACCTTTTACAATTGATGACTATGCACAATTTGAATCTGGAAGGGTTAAATTGTAGAATTATGTGAATAAATACACATACACAATATCTAATAAATATTTTTTACTCTAATCAAAAAATACAGATCAAGAAATAAGCCAACCTGAGGAGACCATTTTCTCATTTGGCGAAGTTTTTCTTGACACAAAAGTCTATACAAATAGAGCATTAAGTAAAGAGCGGGACAACAGTTAAAGTTCACATGTCACCTTTGGTTTCTTTGATGTACCTGACATGTATCCTATTCCCTTTAAAAGGTGTCTCAGTACATTTTTAGTCATATATAGAGCTCAGTATCACTCACCATGTCATTCGTTACATGGCCATACCAAAATTCAATTCCTTCCAATAACTTAATGTTTTGCAATAGTAAAAGATGAAATAATTCAACTTACTTGTTTTGTTGTTATGCGTCTGCGATCGAAGTGCAATCGTCCCTACCGATTTCTCGTCATATATAGATAAAAATGGTGATTCTTGTATAGTGTTGTTAATATTTTGACAAGAAAGAACAGGGGAAATTTACCCAAGAAATCTTTAGTCAAAGCATCACTCAATGCCGTTTGGATATCTTGTTCTTTAGATAGTCGGTCAGCGCACTTGTAAGTAAACATCGTACGCACAATTTGTTCACCAGTACCTAAGACATCTTAGTACACAAAAAAAGTATTCGCTTGTGCAAAAATTACCTGTCGTGCTACATGCAATACCTGGAATGCCGTCTTTTTCATTCTGGGCCCAACAGCCGCTTCCATACATTGCAGCCTTCGATTACAGTTATTTAATGTCTTTCTCTCTCTGTGTGTGTGTTTTTTACCTCCCCGACTCTCCCTAATGCTTTTAATGATATACCACCACTGCTTACACCTGACACAATATCACCATAAGCATCTATGCATATTGCGCCTACTGTATCGTGGCCCTGATCTATTCTTTGTTCGTCGACTAATCTTTGAATATGATTTAGAAAAACCTTTTGCGCTTGCGCTAAAATACTAGTGTGTTAGAGAGGCATCATTGGTTTGGCTGTTCTATACTCACGCGCTATCAAATCGTCATTTTCAACCAGCTCAAGGTTCCGCTCTTTTGCCCATTTTTTTGCCCCATCACCAGTTAATAGCCTAATAGGATATTAATGACTGTGTTTGACATTAACCAGCGTTATTTTACATTGGAGGAATTCTTCCTAAAGATAGTAATCCTTTATCGCCTTCTATAACCATTTGTTGAGCTGTTTTGATGGGATTTTTTAATCCGCTTACAGCGCCTACCGCACCAAAAGTCCCGTTTTTTCCTGACATGATACTTGCATCACACTCAACGGTGCCGTGCAGTGTTAGACTTGATCCATAGCCCGCGTTTGTACTTGGGTCATCCTAACACAGTTGTAAGCGATACTTGCACTTGCAAAAGAAAAAGAATCTACTAGTCATTTACTTCTAAGCAACGGATCGCTTCAGTCACGGCGTCAATAGCTGTGCCTTGTTGTCTTAAAATGTGAATTGCATTTTGACATGCTCTAACGAATTATTATGTAAGTCGCTTGTTTCAGTTTTTCTTTTCCCACTAGTTGAATGTCTTGTTTACTTTGCACAAGCTGATCTATAGTTTGGTTCCTTCGCGGTTGAAAGGTTTCCTTTTGAACAGTTAACTCATTTTTGAAAGCCAATTGGAGAGAGAATCACAATACCTGCACCAACATGAACGGCAATAAAAATAGGGTTTGACATAAAAAGCAGGAGGGGGAAAATGGAAAGTTTGAAACTATGTACGTAATTGAAAATTTTTGAAACTTTATGATCCCCATCAAAAAGAAATAGCTGTTTTTTGTTGTGAGCAAATCAACCATATTACATATAACAATGACAATAAAAATAGACAGAGTTGAAACATCCACCTAAACTAAGGGCCATTTTTTTATATAATAGGACTAAAGTTTATTTTGTAAGAAATAGATGCGTGTTTTATCATTATATGGTAAAGTAAAAAGTAGATTGTTATAAATATTAGAAGTTGAAAACGGAAGAGCTTTTTGTTTGAAGTCTAAATTTCCTTAGTCGAATCAATTTACATACAGAAGCACTTGGATTCTTTCTTCTCTTCCTTTTTAGGTGTAGGCTTAGAAACAGCAGCGGCAGGCTTCTTTTCTTCCTTGGGAGCAGCAGTAGTAGTAGTAGCAGCAGCAGCAGCAGCAGCAGCAGCAGGCTTTTCTTCAACCTTAGTTTCAGGCTTGGTCTCTTCCTTAACAGGCTCGATTTCTCTGACGGGTTCGACATCTTTAACAGGCTCGACATCTTTGACAGGTTCGACTTCTTTGACGGGTTCGACCTCTTTAGATGCTTCCTCCTTGGCTTCTTCGACAATGGCAGGAGCAGCAGCTGCTGTTTCGGTATTCTCAATAGTGTCTCCCTTCTTTTCTTCTGTGAGTGACAAACCGCGATGGAAAGTGTTTAAAATTTTGGCAAAATTTTGACCTTGAGTTCTAGCAATATCAAGTTCTTTCTCTGAAGGTTCGCGAGATCCATCGCCATTAGCTAATAATTTTAAATAATAAATAACCAACAAATAGGTATATACATATATATGCCTTTCTACACTATGAATACTTTACCAACAGTACCGGCACCATAGGGAGAGCCACCAACCACTTCAGAGTTATCAAAAAGATTTGAGTTAGCAAAACCAAGAGGAATGTAATTGAGACCATGGTGGGCAAAATAAGTCAACAAAGTGTAGGCAGTGGTTTCTTGTCCACCGTGTTGAGAGGCAGTAGAAAAGAAGGTACCAACGAACTTTCCTGACAAAGCGCCAGTAGCCCAAAGAGCACCAGTGGCATCAAGGAAAGACTTCATTTGAGCAGGGAAAGTACCGAAACGTGTAGGAACACCTTTAAAAGATTATGCTGATTAATTTCTAAACACCGGCTTGCAATTTTGACTTACCAAATAAGAATGCATCAGCTTCAGTAAGTGCATCAACAGTGATGATAGGAATATCAGGCTTGGGAGGTGCGTGCATTTTTTCGAGAATGTCTTCGGACAAAGTTTCTGGAACCTAAAAACGAACAATCAATGCACTGTTATGTGCTTCGTTTTTCCTTCACTTACTTGGAAAAGTTTGACAGTAACACCTTCGGATTCAAGGCCCTTTTGTACATCCTTAGCGACCTTGTAAATGTGGTGGTAGAGCGAATAAATAATAATATAAACAGTGGCCATAATTGTTTTTGAAAATAACAAAAAAGAAAAAAAAAAACACAACCTACAAATGGGCCACTTTTTTTTAAAAAAAAATAAATTTTTTGAAACGCAGCAGCAATAGAAAAATCCGAGATCTTTTTATTGGGTCTGAAAACACGTTGTTTAATCATCACTTACATATTCGACAAGAAGTGTTCTATATATCCATAAGTTGTCTAAAGAAATGCAAAGCAGTAATTAAATGATCTCAATTAATACCACTAAAGCTCAACATTAGGGAAAACAATGGGCATAGAGAACAAAAAGGAGAGGAGGGTAGCCAGCATAAGATTACGAAATCATTAGTAATACAATTATAAAAAAATTTAGAGGGAACAACTCATACGCGCGCTGCAGCTGATTGATAATGCAAACAGAATTCAAAGCGTAATGAGCGTGTCTAAATATATAATTAATTGCCTGCATTATAAGACAATGGTTGCATTCAAGTAAAATTTGATATATGTTAATCACATGTAGAAAGCATAATGATGTCGTCAGCTTTTTCTTTGTTATTTCGAAGAAGATAGTATGTTTTTCTTTTTTTTCCTCGACTTCAATAGCCCCTGAGAAGTACCGTAGATGCTGGTATTAGCTCTTTTTGCCACTAACAGATAGATGGAACAGTTCACCTTTACGGCACGCGTAGGGCTCCCCAAAAAAGCAACAGTTAATCTACCAAAGCGATATCATTTTCTGGTATGAATGAGATCTCTAGTCAACAGCCTTGCCACCATAGCTAGATTGAATACCGAAAAATTGCTACCGAACAGTACAATCTGTCAAAGATGGCTGTCGAGGAAGGTGTTGAGACAATATCATGCTTCTAAAAAGCAAGTGCAAAGTGACATAGATAATTGAGAATGTCACAAAAAAATATGATATTAAGTCAAAAAGGAAGGGTTTGCAATTACAAATTGATCCTTGAGAGCACCTTTATCTAGTGCATAATTTGTATAGTAATTAATGGCAACTTGTTGGACTAAAAATTTGCGCTAGCATGAGCGAGTAAGTATGTAGAGTAATAGTTTACTTATTATTGAAGAAAACAAACTTTTCAATGACTCTAATTAGTAAATTATAGATTATAAGCAAGAGGCTACTATCTTTTAATGCCTGGAATAATCACGAGTTTTGTTGACGTTTTTGATAAATATAGTAAAAAAGACACGAGCCATCAATCGTAAACTTTAATAATCAACGAATCGCATCGTGCACACAATAGTAGATTGTATGTTTTAAATGACGCGATAGAAGCTTATTGAAAGTGTATTATTAAAGGTGTGACGGCAAGAGTTGTAATAACTTACTAACGTATGACTAAGCTTACAAATTTTTTTGACAAGCTTTTTCAAACACAGCCAAAGAACATTTTCTGAGTAGGGTTTTCTTCATCTGTGTCTGTTTTCGGGTTGATTTTGACAGCTTAGAGCTCCGATCTTTTTTTTTTATATTTAAATAATTTTTACTTCCAAATGCTTCTGATTTTTTTTTTTTCTTTAATTAACTTTTTAAACAAAAATGGCCAAGGTCTACATTATCATCTACTCTCTCTATCATCACATCTACACTCTCGCTCAAGAAGTCCAAAAGGGTCTTGAAGCTTCTGGTGTCGAAGCCAAGATCTTCCAAGTTCCCGAAACTCTCTCTGAAGAAATCTTGACCAAGATGCATGCTCCTGCCAAGCCTGATGTTCCCGTCATTACCACTGAACAATTGACCGAAGCTGACGGTTTCTTGTTCGGTATCCCCACCCGTTTCGGTACTATGCCTGCTCAAATCAAGTCTTTCCTCGATGCCACTGGTGGTCTTTGGGCCTCTGGTGCTCTTGCTGGTAAGTTTGCTGGCACCTTTTTCTCTACTGCTTCTCAACACGGTGGCCAAGAAACCACTGCTTTCACTACCATCACTTACTTTGCTCACCATGGTATGATCTATGTTCCTCTTGGTTTCGCTAACCCTCACCTTTTCGATAACTCTGAAGTTGTTGGTGGTTCTGCTTACGGTGCTGGTACTGTTGCTAATGGTGACGGTAGCAGACAAGTCTCACAAAAAGAAATTGAAATTGCTCACACTCAAGGTGAAAACTTCGGTAAGATTGTCTCCACCTATGTTAAGGGTAAGACTGCTTAATTTGGGCTTCTGCTGAATACTCTTTATTTTTCACCTAATAATACTCTGGGTTATATCACTTTTATTTCTTAATAAAAAAGCTTTTTGTAATATAAATAGGTGGGATAGTATTTTTCGAGTGTTATGATTAAAGGGGAGGAGCTTTTTCCGACAACACTAACAGCTCGTAAACAACACGACATCAGCAGCCTGTTGATTTCGTTATGCACTCAATGGTAACAATGGATAAAACTTAAGCTTTATGCAACCCAAATAACAGCAGGTTAAAGCAAATTTAATTAATGAGATGTGACTAGGAAAACATGATAGTTACCGAGAGCAATTCATTGCCATGAATATGCATTATTATATGCATCAAATATAGTAGAAAAATGTACTTTGATATGACCTGAGATAATAAATACGTCATGATATACTAGACCCCCCGCGATTGTTTATCTATTATCTATATATGATACTGTAAGTTAAAACGAGTGTAATTACGAGCAACTTCCCACTTTTTTTTTGTAGGAATCATATGCGCGCAGCCTTTTGATTGCTGGTGAAATGCCTAACACAAGTATTTATATTTCTGTATTATTTGTAAATAACAGAGAAAAGTAATGAAATTATGCATACATATTGTATATGCTTGATTTTGCTTGAATGTAAACTTTGTCTTTCTTCCTTAAGCGCTCATTATATTATAACTTGGAGTGATTCATTGGCACTGGCACTCTTTTGTTCGATTTACTTTTTTATAATTACGGCTTAAAATGCATACACAAAAAACTTCAGACAGCATCCCTGCAACACGCGTAGTATTCCCCTTCTTCATGGCTAAGAATTTGTATGTTACTGCTGGAGTTGTTACGAAAAAATTAAAGCATATGTGATTGAACTTATTTGAAGGGTTAACAACTGGTGTAAATCATAGAATATAGTTTTAATATACTGTATTTACATAAATATGACTGGAGTTTGAGTGGCTTTGTAGAATGTTGCAAGAAGTAAGTAAAATGAGAAACCTCTAGACCATCGTACTGGTGGTGTTTATCATACGATAGGATTAGAAATGGTTGTGTTTTTACGTCATTAGAGCTTTAGCTGGAAGATTTGAAAAGTTATAACAGTTCTGCTATTTTTTATCCTTTTTCAGAACACATAAAGCACGAACAATATTGTGAAACAAATTCAGTAACCATCTAATAAAAAAAACATCCTTCAACCCTTTGATATGTATGCTTATTGACTTAAATTTAGTATGTCTAGTGGCCTTTTTTTTGTTTTTTTTTTTTTTGTTTTGATATAAAGCCCTTCTTTTTCTTTAGAATTTCCTTCAACCTTTCATTGTATAGGTTTCAGATATGTAAATAGACCACTTTTAATGCTTTTACTATTGTGCTATATTACAAATCATTCATTATCACATCTACTAACTTAAGAACTCCACGTGTTTTACGATATGAAATAGTAAGGATGATTACATAAATGTTGAAATCTGAACATAAGTGCAAACAGAAAATTTATGCATTTTATCTAAGTGAGAGTCAGCGACTTTACTCTGCAAAGTATAGGAGGTTGACAAAGTGGTAGTATGTGTGTACCATTATGTTATATCTTTTCTTTTAGAAATCGTAGACTTCTGCTTCAAACCCATAACTGAATTAAGAATTAGTAACAACTTACAAAAGATGATTAATTTAAACCGTCTGCCAATAAATTTGTCAGAAAGATTTGAAATCGTTTGACAGCTTGAACTCCCGAAACAATTTTAACAAACATATAAATATACACCAAGGTGGCGTTTCTTTTTTTTTTTTTTTTTTTTAAACTTGCGTTACACTATTATATCTATACAATGGCTGCCAAAGTTTACATCATTATATACTCTCTCTATCATCACATCTACACTCTCGCTCAAGAAGTCCAAAAGGGTCTTGAAGCTTCTGGTGTCGAAGCCAAGATCTTCCAAGTTCCCGAAACTCTCTCTGAAGAAATCTTGACCAAGATGCATGCTCCTGCCAAGCCTGATGTTCCCGTCATTACCACTGAACAATTGACCGAAGCTGACGGTTTCTTGTTCGGTATCCCCACCCGTTTCGGTACTATGCCTGCTCAAATCAAGTCTTTCCTCGATGCCACTGGTGGTCTTTGGGCCTCTGGTGCTCTTGCTGGTAAGTTTGCTGGCACCTTTTTCTCTACTGCTTCTCAACACGGTGGCCAAGAAACCACTGCTTTCACTACCATCACTTACTTTGCTCACCATGGTATGATCTATGTTCCTCTTGGTTTCGCTAACCCTCACCTTTTCGATAACTCTGAAGTTGTTGGTGGTTCTGCTTACGGTGCTGGTACTGTTGCTAATGGTGACGGTAGCAGACAAGTCTCACAAAAAGAAATTGAAATTGCCCACACTCAAGGTGAAAACTTCGGTAAGATCGTCTCCACCTATGTTAAGGGTAAGAACAGTGCTTAAATGCACCCGACACTACAATCAATATGTGTATTTGGGAAATTGAAGATTGCAAATGTATAATAAAATATGTAAACGTAGCATCGGATATACAGGATTTTTAATGTAACGTTATGGTATCTTTTATTATTGTTGGTAGACTACTAATTGTGTGCTTAAAACCTGAGAATCATTAGTTACTAAGTATAAAATAAACACTTTTCTAGGAACATACAATCATATTCCTAAGATTGAAAGCAAAATATTAGATATAACATTAAACTAAGGTACGTTCACCGCTATGTGTAATAATTTTTTTTATGCTTCTGTGTGCTGTTTTTGTTTTACTGTAAACATACTACAACATAGTATAAATAAGCTACTAATAAAAGAGAGATGCTTATGCATATAATAACAAAAGACTTATTAGCCTACATTAAGTTTGATTTGAAACGTGTATTATCTCTTGATTTTCCTGTTTGTTTTACAATTATGTGCCCTGTTCCCCCATTTTAAAATACTGTTTTTGACAGCTGACTCTAACTGAGAAAGGTGGGGAAAATTAGTCTAGAATATTGGTGATGGTGTCAGTGATGTTGCGACAGTATTATTAGTGATTAAAGAGGCTTATGTTGCATCTATGATAACTGTTCTTTTTTATTTGTTTTATTTTTTAGCCCTATGCTAAGTGTGTAGATGCACGCTAAAATCATGGGGAATAGAAACATTTATAAACTCTGGGACACTTGTGTTTTAAAAGACTATTCTTATCTTTTATAACATATGTTGGCTTGTGCGCGTATTGTAAACAAAAGGGAGATGGGAGGATATCTTATGTTTGATGTGTTAATTGTAAACCAAAGAAGCCAAAAGGGGAATATTCATTGTTATCTTTTTCAGAGCCATTTGCAGTAGAATCTTCTATCACTCGATTTTTTCGTTTAGGCGATTTTGTATTTGTATCACATCTTTGCCTTTTCTTAATATTATCCGTTTTCATCGATAACGGTCGTTTCTCATGATGGAGCTTTAAACTGTATAGGTTATCAGAAAACTTGTATAAATAATATATATATATATATATATATATAATATGATATTTAAAACTTACTAAAGACCGCACGCGTTACATAAAGGGGCTCCTTCCAAGTCTCGGCGCCAAAGTGGAGTGGTAGATGTACCGCAATTGGAACATAAAGGTTGAACAAAGTTTTCATCTTTCTCCATATCTTTTCTGGAAGATTGTGGTTTTAAATACTTGGGCCTTGGAGCATTATGTAATTTAAGACTATAATATATATTGATTAGAATAATATGACAACCAACATGTTACCATAGTTACTATAGACCGCATGCATTACAGAGTAGTTCATCATTTGCGGAACGTCTCCATAATGGTGTTGTTGTTGTATTACAATTACTACAAATAGGCGATTTGCCTTCAGATGGAGAGGTCGTATTGATAGCAGAAGATCTTTTTTTGATCATAGATGGAGCAGGTGGTGATGAAGCTCTCGAAGGGGGTAAAGATTTAGAAGTTGTGTGATGAATAAAAGGGTTGTTTTCCATGTAAGATGTGGAATTCATGAAAGGTGTATTAGGTGTAGATTGAAACATATTATGATTATTATTATTAGTTGTTGTTGTTGTTAATAATCGTTCAGCAGATTCTAAGGTCTGTTTTGGTAAAGTAGTTAATAATCTGCTATGAAGGGTACCATTTGGTATAGGGGGCATCATTTCTGAAGAGACATAAACAGCAGTATCATTTGCAGTAGTAGTAGTAGTAGTAGTAGTAGTAGTAGTAGTAGTAGTAGTAGGAAAGGTATGCGTAGTTGGCCAAGATGCATTAATAAGATGATCGAGTTGTTGTGAAGTAGGGTTTTCTTCTAATGGATTTAAATAAGATTGAAAAGAATTAAAGATATCATCTAATTCTATAACTTGATCAACTGCTTGATCTGAGGTGTATTGATGTAAAGTAAATTCTTCTCGTTTATCCAATAAGAATGCAGCTTGTTTTTTCTGCTGCAGGCTTAATTTACGTTTATATTCCATTTCATTCTTTTTCTTTTGTTGTTGTTGTTGTGCTTTATTAAAATCAAAATCATCAGGTATTTTAAATATTGTTGTGTTAACAGCCGCACATTTCTTTTTCTTTTTATCATTGTTGTTATGTGCGAACCATAAACGCCATGATAAGTTTTCCAGCCTTGATCCATTTTCCAAAGAATCTTTTACTTTTGTGCATACTCTCCATGTCTTTGATAGCTCATCTGTTGAGCTTAATTTCGAAGGTTCATCATCTTTAATCTTTAATACAATCATTTTTTTTTACGTTTTAAGAGAAAAAAAAAAAAAAAAGGTCGGAGAAACAAATAAAAAGCAAGGGGAACTTTTTTTTATTTGCAATGGCGATATATTCTTCCAATCAAAATTGATTACTTTATCATTAGCCAACCATTTGGGGAACGTTAAAATCGTTGTTTGCAAAAACCTGCCACACTTTGCATCTTTGATGTCAACACCTTTTTACAGCATCATGCTTAGTGTAAAGAAATTATTATTGGTAGGATTGTAGACTCACATACGCCATGTGTAATCTTTCTCATTTCACCAACAGTACGTACAAACATACAAAGGACTACGTATCCAAAAAAAAAAAAAGTTACAATATATTAATATCGCCAACAAACTAAAGAAAAACAGAACAAGTCTCAGAGACAGGGATCTCGCTTATATGTAATACCTTAGGGCAAAGAGAAGAAAGTTGGGTAAAATTATACTTATTTCTTTCCCATTTCTTTAGGCACAAGTGTACGTCCATCAAATACAAAGCAGCTGTCTCTTTCTTCCTAGTGATATCTACAATTTTAGTCATAATTGCTTTTCTTTTGGCAGTTATATGCTTCTTGTTGTTACCAATGATGCCCACATCAGCCGAGTAATTGTAACCAATGGTTTTTTGTCCCTGGTTACAATTTATTGTTTTCAATTTCACAGGAGAAGTTTGAAAACCCCGCATTTTTGGCTTGTGACTGCTTTTTAACCAACTAATTATTTAGTCGCTGTCTTGGTCTTGCATTTTTGCCAATGCCTCAGTCAGCAGAGTTCTTAGACTCTCTTTACGTTGTTACGTATTTCGTTTGCTGCTGTGAGTAGCAGTATTCTCTACCTAAACAGTAAATGGGATCTTGACTTTATTCTATATCAACATAATGGATGTTTGTGTGGCGAATATCTCATCTAATGCGTGATAAGCTCTTTGATCTGCGTGTATCGATCGTTCGCAGAGTAAAGAGGTATATAGATTTGTATGCTTCAAGCATCTCAATTCACTAAACGGTTGTTGAGTCTATTTGCATTAAAAGTAATCAACTTTTATGTACATACTAGTTTACAACTGGCTGATATCACCATACTAATTTCTAGCTTTTGTGGAAAATATAATACGGTACAAAGTATCTCGATGCCACAGCTCAAATACCAGACCGTTTGACTTGAAAAATAGACTCCAGAGATAGATGCTTTCTTGTAAAGTAATTCTATGAAATCAGAAACAGGGCAAAAATAATGGACAAATGAATTCTGTATTATACCTGTACCGTGAGCGAAAAAGACCTTATATTTCTGGAAGATCTCCACACTTGCCATGGGGGACACATCGGTAATACATTTTAGCATTGCAGACGTTCCAAGAGACCCTTGTGGTAACGAAATGAGATCTTTGATTTATCGGTAGAACTGAAATAGCTGGACGTTTCCAGCAGTAAGACTTCACTATTTTTTCAGACCATAATATTTTAGATAACCGTCAGTAGGTGTGTACACCTAACTTTATTGCTTAGCCTACATGTCTTTGTAGGCTAATTGAAATGACAAAACTACATGCAATGAGTAGTGATGCTTCTGATCCTAGCGTAGCTAGCAGGAGGAAGGCTGATTTCATCTAGCACATTAAAGCCAAATTTATTTATTTATTGTCGAGATTAAACTTTCAAACAAGTTCAGTAAACTCCAAGTTGGAGAACGACTTTTGTAGACTCATGAAGCAAATGAAAGGGTTCATGGAATGCTAAGGCTTGTTTTGTGAAGCCATCAATTTTTTTCAACAAAGTCGATTTTGATTCGCCTAACATTGTCTGAATTTAAAGTGTAACAGACGTATCCTTGCCACTGACAATCTACACCCCCCCCGCCTCTTCAGTAATAGGATTTCTTTTACTATTTTTTTTTTTTTTAAAAAAATGTTAAATGAAACGAAATCAGGGTTTAATGACTTGCACCCGCTTTCTCCAAATCATTCTTCCTCACTTTTTCGTTCAACCTCCCCTACTATGGGAATAGACGATGTGACAACAATTTTTGTAGTTGGATTCCCTGAAGATATGGCAGAAAGGGAATTTCAAAATATGTTTATATTTTGTAGAGGATTTGAAGCAGCGTCATTAAAATGGCACTGTAAAGATCAAGAGGAAGATAATAATTTAGCCTCTAATAATAATAGTAAAAAGCAAATGATCGGGTTTGCTAGGTTTAGAACAAAGTTAGAAGCTTTGGAAGCCATTGAAGTGTTAAATGGAAAGAAAATTGACGGTGATAAAGGAACCGTATTAAAGGCAGAGATGGCTAAAAAGAATTTGCATATTAAAAAGACTTTAGCAACTCAAACTACAACTACTGCTTCAACCTCAAGTTCTACTACAGGTTCTTCAAATAGGTATGATTCCTTCTCTCCTTTACCTTCTGATCTATTTCAAAATGAATATATGGACTCCATGTTGACTTTAAACGAATCTCTTTTCGGTATTCGTTCACCTTCTATCGATCAATTCACATCTCGTTCTTTTACTCAATTTCATATTCATCCTCAACAACAACAACAACAACATCTACATCGTTTAGATCATAATCTTCATTATCTTTCAAAATCTTTACCTGTTCCAACTGATGATTTAATACGAGTTCGTTCAACTAATACTACCGAGCAGGCTGCGAATATCAGTAATAGCCGTTTAACGAATCCTGCTGACCAAAACCCACCATGCAATACACTTTATGTTGGAAATCTACCACCAAACACTCAAGAAGATGAATTAAAGCAAATATTTTCGGTTTGCAAAGGCTACCATCGTATGTGTTTCCGTTCAAAGCCTCAAGGTCCAATGTGTTTCGTAGAATTTGATGACATTCATTTTGCTTCTCAAGCTTTACATGAATTACAAGGCTTTTCTCTTTCAAACTCGGTCAAAGGGGGTATCCGTTTATCTTTTAGTAAAAACCCACTATTCATAAAACCATCAAAAGAATCAAAACATCATTTTGGTAGCAATAATAATAATAATAATAATAGAGATTTTATATTTTAAATCGCACAACTTCATTTTCATATTTTCATAGAAAGCATTTTGACACTTTGCACCCCCTCCTTTAATTTAAAAAAATAAAAACTTTTTGTATTATTTATTGATGCCCTGGTTTTCCATAACGTGTACAACTCAGACGCGTCTATCCTCAAGTCATCACAAATCAAAAATAATTAACCAATCATATTTCAAGGAATAGTTTCTCCTAAACTTCCAGACAAGGTTTTGTTCCTTGAGATCAAAAATTAATAATCATCAAGGATATATAAAAGAGACGATTTTCATCTCAAACGCCTTCTTTTTATTCATTCAAATTAAAAATGTCTAATAATATTGTAATCGTTGGTGGTGGTTTTGCTGGTACTCAACTTGCTAAAGCTCTAGAAAAACATCTCACTAAATCAAACGATACAAAGCATCGTATCATTTTAATTGAAAAGGTAAGTTATATATGTACACTACGCAAAGAGGGAAATTGTTTCTTATTTGTGGATATAGAAATCGCACTTTTACCACGCAATAGGTGGTCTTCGTTCTGCTGTTTTGGATTGGGATGAACGTATTATGATCCCTTACACCAATCTATTTGAAAATAAGAAGAACAAGGTCATTCAGGCATCTGCAGTTGAATTTGACAAAAATCATATTGTGTTGGATCAACCTGTTGAAGAATTTAACAATCGTGTTCCCTTTGTAGCTGCAATTCTTGCTACTGGTACAAACTATCCCATGCCTGCTAAAGCCTCTGCATTGGACTACAACACTACTCATGAGACACTTGCTCAGTTAAGAAGTACCATAAAAAAAGCCAAATCAATTGTTATTGTCGGAGGTGGCCCCGTAGGTATTGAACTTTCTGGTGAAATTCGTGATGTTTACAAGGACAAAAAGATTGTTATCGTTCACAGTGGATCAAATCTCTTGGATCAAAAGGCGCCCGAAAAGGCACGTAACAAATTGGCAAATCTTCTTGCTTCTAATAAGGTGCAGGTAATCTTGAACGATTCAGTTGTACTTCCTCAAGACCTTGAAGGAAAATCATATTACGTTCCTGACCCTTCTGTGCTCACAACATCCGGAAAAACAATTGATGCTGATCTTGTTTTGCTCGCCTTTGGTAATCGCCCACAAACAGCTTGGTTGAAAAACACTCAATTGGGCTCTGAAATACTCAGTAAGAATGGCTACATCAAAGTAAAACCTACGCTTCAAGTCGATCACCCTGATCTCTCTCACATTTTCGTTGTTGGTGATGCTGCCGATTTAGATGAAACAAAATTGGCTTTCCGTGTTGGACAGCATGTACCTGTTGCTGTTCAAAATTTAGCGAGCATTTTATTGTCCAAGACCAAAGCTACTACTCAGTACAAGAAAGGGCCTGATGCCATGATTGTTACTTTTGGAGCAAAGCAAGGAGCTGGCTATATTCCTCTATTTGGCGGAATGACTATAGGGAGCTGGGTTGCCTCGAAAACAAAATCGGGCTCACTCTTTATTGATAATAGCTATAAAACTTTAAATGCTAAAAAGACTTTTTAAATATATCATTCTAATAAAATAATGTATCTTAACACTGAATTTTACCTTGTCTGCATTCTCAAGAAGTTAATATTCTACTTACATCATTGCTTTCTTTTTTGTACATGAAGCAGTTTGTTCTGTATACCTGCTGCTGAAGGAAAAAAGTGCTCTCCATTATTTATGATAAAGTGAGTTATGAGAAATGCAAGCGTTGGTTATCCAGATAAACTACGCACATCAACAAGGCAACTTTAACAAACACATTCATGTCTGTAAAAGAGTATCACTTAGGCTGCATTTGATTAACTATAAGTAAGAGAGTAGGCGCTTTGTTTAATCCCTCTAAGTTCCTTCTTTTTATTAACTTAATCAACATTTTTCTATTTTTGATTTATATGTTCCTCTAATGGAACATTGGCATAAGTTTTTGTCCACAATCTTGCTTCTTGAGCAAAACCCTCATAGTCGTCCATGAACACTTTGGCTACTTGGTAATCTTGAGGCGAACTTGGATCAGGTGAAGCCAATAAAGATTGGATAGATATTAATGTAATTCTCAATGTCATAGCTGGTGACCAATTGCTCTTTAAAACATCCTAATTGTATCAATTCATAAATAAACTGTTAAAAATCTTTGTAAATTTCATTAAAATTTTACCAAGCAAATAGCTCCCTATAACATCTTTGGTTAAACACTATAAATGTCAAACTTTCTCTTTATACTTACAGTTTGTGAACTGACATTAGGGTGATACACTTTGGTAATAAACTTGATGTCAGGTGGAGCAAATGGATGTTGCGCCTAGAAAAAAAAAAAAAAACATTAACTATAAATGTTGACAGGGGGTGTTGAAAGACGTACATTAAGCTTAATGTCTAACAAAAAGATCCCATCTAAAAGAGTGTCACATACATAATACCAGCTTCAATTCAAACTGTTTATTTACCTTCATAAGGTGTATCAGGTGGACCCTCTATTGAGCCAATAAGGTGGTCTACGCAATTAACTGATTGTCAGATAAAAAAGAACTTAGTGATCATAAATAGCGGTTGCTTACGCAGATTTGAATCATCAATGATGTGAATGTTTAAATGTGCTTCTGCATCTTCGTTCACATCCGTGATCTCATTTGTAATGCGTCTACTCATATTTGGAGGCATGTTGAGTTGTAAAAATAACAATAATAATAATAAAAAAGCTGAGAATAAAAGAAGTTTTTATTTTTTGGAACAAGTGCAAAATGCATTAATTTTCCTTGCCTTTTTTTCCAGTTGATGACTTTTTCTTAATTATCAATTTTTGTCTCTTGATCAGTTCTTTAAGGATTTCTAGTGTAAAAATTAGTTAGAAAAAATTATATCGTATTCAGATCGTTTCTCCTTTACCTTTGACTTGCATAGTCTCAAAGCCGTCGATCTTATTTCTTCTTCTTAGGTAAAACGATTGAGCACTAAATCAAACAGGTTAAAATAGTCATTCAACTAGAAGGAAGAAGCTCCTTACATAAAGCCTCTGTCTTTCTTCAAATTTAGCTGGGATTCTTCTGTCAAATTATGTTTGTTGGCTTGATCCATAAGTCTAAAAAGAAACACATCGTAAATCAATCGAATATTTTCCAAAGAGAAAAGCATTTACTTTTGCAAATATTGAAGTTCTTCCTCAGGTGTTGCCTTTCTGTTCTCCAATAGTGTTCCATCCTCTTGAACACGATGCCCAATATGGCCTGCTCTTCCATAGATTTGCAATTGCGATCTCTGTCCTTTAAATAGCGGTTCAATGTTGCGGTAAGATATTCTTTCAGGGTTCTTCTTTCTTTCCGCAGCAATAGCTTTAGCAAGTAGCTCATCCTCTTCTTTTGTCCACTTCTTTGAGGCTATAAATATTACGTCAAGAAAATGCTTTCAACATCTAACAAGAGATTTACCGGTTTCAGTTTTTTGGAAACGGCTGAAGAAGAAGTCGTTAATATTCTTGGGTGATCTATTCATCATAGTAGAAATCTTTTCAGCGTTTCGTCCATAAACTTTGACTAATCTAAATACACGTAGACATTAATAACTATTGATTGTAAAACTTAAGATATACGTTACTCTTCCAATTGAGCAACTTCTTCATCAGTCCAAGGCGAGTTATTTCTTTTAACGTGATACGTTTCCTTACATACTTTGGTTAGTCTGTATAGCGGCATATCAGGAAACACTTTTCCAATCTTTTGAAAAAATTTTAGTTGCCCTTTCTTGTGGTTTGAAAAGATCTCTCGCGCGGTGTCAAAAGATATGTTTTCGCGCTAGTAACAACGATTAGTTTACGGACAGCTATATAAATGTTTCTCTTCACTTACGCGACAAATCTTTTTGATACGTTTTTCTAGTTTCAACTTGTCCGAATAACCAAATCTTCTGGTCTTTGGCCATTCTCCTCTTTCTGGGTGTTTATTGTAACTGAGAGTACGATGCCAAGGAGGATAATCTTTGTTTTCATAATCGTCTCCAGAATCGCTGCTATCTGAATCAGAATCTGAGATAAAGTTATCGCCCGATACATCTGGAATGAATAGATCGTTAAATCGCTGTCGAAGGTTAAAGGCTGTAGGTTTTGAAGCATCAAAAGAGTGCTTTCTTCTGAAAGAAATACGGTCCAAAGACAAGCGATTATTTGCTGCAACAGGTCTTATGGCTGAAGTGGCAGTTTCTTTTTCTGATTCGCTAGATTCGCCTGATTCACCAGATTCAGGATTATCAGAGTCTTCAATATATTCAGTGGTATGCGCTTTTCGAGACTTGACAGCCCTGTTGGCATTTTTTTCAATCTCAGGAGTTTGACTAGGTTGCGATTCTGTGGCACTGTCTATTTGCATCTGCTGGTCACTTGGAGGAGAATGTGCTTCTGGGGATGCAGCACTACTTTCAATTTCATAAAATTCAGCCGGAGGAGTATCATATTCAGAATCGCTTGAATCTGAACTAGAATCAGATATGACAATAGGTTCGATGGGAGCTGGTATGGGTGTCTTCCTTTCTTGATCAGTCTCATCAGAGTCAGATGCTGAAAGTGGGTCCTCTTCTACAGTTGTTGAAGCGTTTATTTTTTGATGATTTCTTTTTATTTTGAGCTTTGTTTTGCTGACATCTTCATCAGTTTCGTCAGAATCAGAAGCAGAGGAATACACTTTCGCAGCTGGAAGTTGTTTTGAGTTTACTTTTCTCTTTCTTTTGATTGTGTTTTTGGTTGGTTGTGGTTTGGGCTTTACGGGATTAACCTAAAGCAATTTTAGTAATTATGACTATAATGAAGTGTTTCTGCTTACTGTGTCTGTGCTATTGTCTTGATCTTCGCGGTTTTTGAGTTTAGGACGTTTGTTATTTTTTTCAGCCCGTGTTTTTGCTATAGAGTTTTCAGGGCGCATCTGTTCTCTAAGATTAACATTTGGAATTCAATTTACGTGATCAAGTTATACCTTTCTACGTTTTTGTGCTAAACCGACCATTGCTAATACAAAAGGTAACAAAAAGATGAAAGAAAAAAATTTTTTTCAGACAAGGTTACTCTAAATTAATAAAATCCCAAGGATTTTGGAGGCTGGTTACTGAAAAGACATTATCACTACGCAGATTAAATGAATGGAGTAGTCATACCATGGTAGGACAACCTATAAAAAAATAACAAACATTGCATAGTATTTTTTAACGGGTAAATATAATGGCTGTCATCACAATTTTTATTCAAGCCAAAACAATGAAAAAAGACGTCTAATGGTATTAATTACTTGTGTTTATTTGTATATAGTAGTACTTAAAGCGCTTCGTTTATTTTACAAGTATCTGTGGATTGATGACCTGGAGAACTCAATAGCGCAGGTACTTCACTTACAATTGATATATCAAACAGGAAAAATCAAAAGCAAAGCAGGGTTTCTAATCTTATTGGTGAATCAACCTACTTTCGCTATCATTAAGATAATATCTTTAACTCGTACTGAGTATTGCATTACATTTGTATGCCTGCGTAGATTATTTTGTCCAATCGATTTTTTGGACCTTTTAAAAAAAAAAAAACCAAAAAAAAAAAAAAAAAAAAGGTTGGTGCTTTTTCAACATTAGAAATAGGTCTCTCATCCAATGTCGAATACGTTACCAGATTCAAGTACACAGCATTTGAATATGACGGAAACAAAGAAAATTCAATTATTGGCTAAACACATGCCTTGCGATCAGTGCAATGATTGTCAAGGATGGCGATCTGTTGATGACCTTGCACAAGATACAAGCTGCATTTGTGGTCATGATGTTGATCAGCATATAGATCAAAAGCAAGATTTTGAAAGACGACTTGATGTCGCGCTGAAAATTGACGAATTACTCAAGGTAATTGATACAAAAAAAGGAGATTGCTTTAATGTAAACTTGATTTCATAGGAAAAAGGAAAGGTAGACGACTATGACTATATTGACAACGATATTATGTCACTAAAAAAGTAAACTTTTATAAACAAACATTGACTAGTAGATAGACTTATGCCTTTTTTGTTTTTTTTTATCTGCATGATTTTTTCCATCTGTTAGAGAAATAAGCTGCCATACACCAAGAGCGCCTTCTGTCGATCATTTTCTATCTGAAGCTTCATCACCTTCGTCTATTGATGGAGGTAAGGCATATGATTTATAGCCTTTCCTGAATAGAAGTTAAAGGCTATCTTTTTTTTTAGACGAGTTATTATCTAAACGACATAGGAACAGTAGCGATGATGATGAAGATAACCCAAAAAAGTTTAAAACATACAATGATGAGACTGACAATGAAAAAATTGCCGATGATGATCAAGAGGAGGAAGACGATGACGATTTGTCGGAGGAGGAGGAGGAAGAAGAAGAGGAAGAGGAGGACGAAGATGTGGAAGAAGACATGGATGAAGAGGAAGAATATGACGAAGAAGAACCATCTGATACAAATAGCAATGATGAGGAGGAAAAAGACAATGACGAAGGTGAGAAAGAAGAGAAAGACGCCGAAAAAGAAAAGCCCAAGGAAGAAGAAGAGGAAAATCCAGAGACAAACGAAACAGAGCTTCTAATTAAACGAGAGAAAGAGCTATTGAATAAAGGGATTCCCAAAATTATAAGCGAAACAGAAGACGGAGATCGACTATTAAACGAAGAAGCACTTAAAGTGAACGGGGCACTTGACGCGAAGGAAGGTATCTTGGGATCCGATGGTCAAATGAAAGTTCTTGAAGATTTCAAACCTTTAGAAAAAAAAGAAACAACGGCAATGGTCGAAGAAAGAACAGGGATTATTGAAGTCCGAGTGGTTATCAATGATGGATCAAGAGATAATATGATTCTTTTGACAGGCTTAAAAAATGTATTTCAAAAGCAGCTACCAGAAATGCCAAAAGAATATATTGCTCGATTGGTCTATGATCGAAACCATCAAAGCATTGCTCTTATTAGAAAGCCAATGAAGGTGATTGGGGGTATTTGCTTTCGACCGTTTGAAGCTCAAGAGTTTGCAGAAATAGTATTTTGTGCAATTGCATCCACAGAACAAGTAAAGGGCTATGGTTCCTTTTTAATGAATCATCTGAAAGACTACATCGCCAATAATACCAACATGAAACACTATTTAACTTATGCAGATAACTATGCAACAGGGTACTTTAGAAAACAAGGTTTTACATCAGAAATCACTTTAGACAAGCGAAAGTGGGTAGGATATATCAAAGATTATGAAGGCGGAACAATCATGCAGGTATGGACAATCTATCATTTGACCTAATTAAATTAACCACTCTATAGTGTACAACAGTTCCTAAAGTTAGATATTTGAAGGTACAAGAAACGCTGGCAATCCAGAAAAATGCTGTTTATGAAAAGATGAAGGAATACTCTACTTCTCACATTGTATATCCAGGCATACAAATGCCAGTTAACGAAGAAGGAAAACGATGCATTGACCCTTTTGAAGTGCCAGGTGTTAGAGAATCAGGCTGGACACCAGAGCAAGACGCATTGTAAGTTCATCATTTCTTGTCTATCTTTTATTACTCTATATTCATTATGTTCTAGGAGTAAAAAATCAAGTCATCCACCGCACTATAATCAAATGCGTCATTTAGTGAGTGAACTCAGGGCTCACCCACACTCTTGGCCGTTTCATGAACCTGTTAATGCAGAAGAGGTGGTCGATTATTATGAAATCATTACGGATCCTATGGGTATGTTTTATCATAGTTTTATGTTAACATTGGTACTCAGCCTTTGTTTAGATTTAACCACATTGGACGAAAATGTTGAGAATGATGTTTATAGTACGTTAAATGACTTTATAACCGACGTACAAAAGATATTTGATAACTGTAGATCGTATAATGCTGAAGATACAAACTATGCACTATGTGCTAATAGACTTGAGAGATATTTCAAAGAGCGGCTCCGTGTATGGGCTCATGTGGATGATGATGTGTAAATAAACAACGCTTTTTTTTTTTATTATTTAAAGATATCGTCTTGCCACAAGCTTAATTCTGTTGTCAAATGATACGTTGGTAATAGTTGCGTTTTTCTCATAGAATGGATTCATTAACACCTATTCATTCAAATGTAAATATTTAAACTTCCCTCATGTTGTCCTTTTTACCTTAATATACACTTCATAAACTTCTGTAAAAAATTGCTTTATGCTATCCTCTGATTTTTGATCATGTAAAAGCATAAACTTTACATCTACAAGATATTATTTTAGCCTATTGTATTATTTGTATTTGGTTTTCTGTTTTACTTCCTGCAGTAACAAATGCTGATACATAATATTCATTGAAACGATCAATAGACTTGAGATACCTGTACCATAGCGCGTTTAAAATCATTGTTACTCTTATGCTTATTATTGCCCCTACATTGCTGTAGTATTCCATTGATATTCTTCTACTACATCCAGCGCTGCATGAATTATGAACTGATTCAAATGCTTATGGTCATCTTTCTGCTAGATTAAAACAAAAAAAAAAAAAATAAGTTCTGTCCCTCATCTCGAATGATTTTTCTGAATTTACTCTGTTCGAGTCAACATATGAAGAAGAACGCGATGACGGCACGATTTCTGTTTCATATATTGGGTTATCTGTTGCTCCTACAATTGCAAAGTAGTAATTCGACATTATATTTAATGAAAGCGGTTGAGAATACGTTTACTTTCCCTTTTTTGCTGCCTTTTAAATTTGAAAATTATTGTCTATAATTTCTAATTTTGACTTTATCCAAAAAGGTAGACTGATCTCTACAGTGAATTGCGTTTGAAAATAGAATTTTTTTTTTTAACCAATAGAAATTTTTATTGAGCAATAGAGTCGTTTTTATAAATTATCGCCCCGACATTTTTTTTAATATTTCGACCAAAACACAATATGTTTTTATCAAAGTTGTACTATTCGATAGTGCTATGAGTGGCATTTGTTCCAAGGAAAAAAAAAGAAATGTCATTATCAGAGAACTGCCAAGTTATAAAAGTGTGTAGTTTTCAAAAAAAACATATTTATTAAAACTCAGCTTAAGTCCATCAAATTATTCTCTTCGTCTTCATCAAGGTCAACGGTGGTAGTAATATTATGAAGTTCATGATAATATTTGAAGGAGATATTGATAGCACCATTCCAAACAGAAATTAGTGATTTTCAGGTACTTTTAACAGCGACTTTATCAGTTTTTCTTTCAAAGTTTGAACAGTTTCTTCTAGATCAGGGTTGTATGTAATAGGGTTCTTTACTATTGTCCAAACCTTCTCTATCGGCTGCAATTCTGGATGGTAAAGAGGGGTAATAAAATTCTATGACCATAATTGTTGACAATATCATAGCATGCAAATTGTGGCTTAATATGCATGTCTTTGACTGCTTGTAAAAGTGTCTTTACTTTGGGTAATGTGCCCCTTTCGTTGTGAACTGGCAAAATTACACTGTTTCTGTGAAACCAATCAAGTATGGTGGCCTTCTTATCTCCAGAGTGGGGCACAGGGTTTATTCTACGCTTGTGGTAAGATGCACCATCCATATGAATGGTACAAGAACCATAAGGCTGAACTGCCTGACATATTGTTTCAAACAAGCGTTCGAATTTATCAGCATTGAAGTAGCCATGGTAATCAGCGTGGCGACTTCCACCATCCTTGACAGGCCATACGTGTACACTGTCTTCAATGATTTTGGCGCTACGGCCGTAGTCCTCTTTGAAAACAATGAAAGCGGCAAAAATTACAAGCATAGGTTTTCTACCGCTCTCATTCACAACTCCTCGTGGCTGGACCCATGTTTTTCCTGTAGAGTGGTCTACGTGGCAATATGATTCGTCCAGGAAAACTTCAGGATAATTTGGGTTCACTTTCCCATTGATATTAGCCAAACGCTGCTTAACATAAGTACCTCTGTAAAGTACATTTGTTTGGGCATCGTGCAAAATGTTTCTTCTGATTCCCTTTTGGTATTTGAACCCAAGCGTATGCAGATCTCTCAAGAGTATAGAGTATGAGACCTTAAGATCAAAGGATTTTTCTAGTGCTTTCATGGCTTGACTTACAGTGTTTGTTTGGCCGTTTTCGTTGTTATAAAGAACGATCTCTTCCACGGCAGAACTATACTCCAGGTCAAGAAGTTGTTTTGTTCGACCAACAGCTTTTTTTTTCGGGAACTTCCGATGGGTTGTTGAACTTATGAATTGCAGTTTTTGCTGCGTGTCCAGAAATGCCACAGATGTTCTTTAGCAGGACGTGTTTTTGTACCCCAGAGAATCGCTTTCCTTTAAGAGAACTGTCGTCTATAAATTTATAAATGTGCTCCAAAATCTCGTAAGCATCATCCGACAAATGAACTTTTTTTATATTTTCAATGGATGTTTGCATTTTTGAGTAAAATGTTAATAATGTAACTAATTAATTAACTAATTAATAACAGTAAGACAAATGCAACTTGAGTGAATTGGTCCACGTAGCACTTTTATTAAAGGAGTTTTTATGTTTTTTTAAAAAAAAGAAATCAAAAATATTGGGGCGATAATTTTTGAATAATACAACTCAATGGGTGCGAGGATATTAACAATTACATTTTATTGATATAATTCTGCATTGAATGGTGTACCAAATAAATATTTCCAGCTTTCTGGTATTGTCCATTGTTTTACATCGTCTTGTTGCATTTTCAAAAGTGTATTTAAAAACCTGGCATATTCAATGCCATCCTGAACGTTATCTATCCAGTCACAAATATTAGTTATATAAAAATAAAGCATCTTAATATTCTGTACCTCCTTCTAACGCAAACATAATAACCAAGGTAGTATCTACATGATCGGAAAGCTTTTCATAGATATGTCGAGCAAGTCCTGAGCCGGGTAAGTGTAGTTTTAACTTGTCATTGTTTGTATCTTGGCCCTCTTCTAATTCAATATTTTCCAGAACGGGAATTCCCAAAGTAACAGCACGCATTAACAATGGTCCTTCGCCATATACTCTAAAAGGTTCACCTCGAATTTGAGAATCCAAACGACGAGAAGCATCCATAGAGGTATAAACAATTACACGGGAAAACTGAGAAGCAAATTGATTGATGTTTTCGAGATATTCTGTTCTTTTACCTTTGATTGTGGGCGATCGTTGCTGTATAATTGTCCATTTTGCGTCCTTCGTTTGAAAAACTAAATAAGCTTTGTTAGAATGGGGGGGGGGAATGAACAACAGAAAACTTCACCTTCAATTGGGACTATTACACCAGGTTGTTCAATGTCTTCACGAAGACCAGCAATGGGCATCACGGTGTTATCATCTAAGAAACCAACGCGTTCAAAGCCAAACGTATGAAGCATCAGATCAGTTGCTAATTGGGGCACGTTGCCTATAGATACTGTAGGCTATACAAAAACTTAATTTTCAGTAAAGAAGCTTGTCAAATAGAATTGATTATGTGGATGATTTACCACTAAAAGAGTTGAAGTCTTAAATAGATTGACGTCGTAATTAGGACAAGGTACAAATGACATTATATAAAAGTTTTAGAAAAAAAATAAAAGATAGAACTGCACAAGCATAATTTTTAATACAAAAACGCCTGTGCGGAGGGTGATGTATGCTGTGCGCTTACGAATAACTACAGAAAAATAAAGCGTGGCTGCGAGAGTGTGACGGACAAAATTTACATGTAACACTAAGCGCTTGATTCATGTCAATTTTACGCGCCAAAAAGCAGTAAAGCTTAGAAGGCACATAGAAAAAAACTTCGAATTAACAACACTAAATTTATTTAAATGATGCTGCACTGTTTATTTCCTTTGTTTAGTCACTGATACTACGTTACTTTAAGGTAGGAAACTGTCGATATTACTGTGGAAAACAGGACCTCATCAAAGGAGAAAGCAAGGAATTGTTAAAATATGATATGACGTGTTCTCAGTGTTCGCTTATCCTTTCATTTTAAGAAGAGTGTGAAAGCTGTACATTGAATCCTTTTAGAAATAGCCATAAGAGACTCGAGTATAAATAGCTCTTCACACATAATACGTAAGCAGAAATGAGAGGAAACATGCGATATCTTTGTAACTAACACGTATGTTATTCATAATTTCAAAGAAAATGTACAAAAAAAGATGACTATCTAAGTATAAAGATTTGAACGTAACTTTTTGTATAGTCATACAGATGTTTTAATAAGCCCACATCGCGTTGATACTTACTCAAACAAACAATTGTACGATAATGGCTTTGCCAAATTTGCTTCCTTTCTAAATACAGGAGGAAGGCTGTTGTCGCCTGGAAGTTTTGTCCAATTCAATAACTACCAAAAACACATCTGTTAGTTAGCCTTCAAGAGGCACATGCTCCTTATGTGATCACGATGGAGTTTTAGTTGTGCCTGTGCTATTTATGTAGACTTGATTTGTGAAGAAGATGTATTTACGGCACAAGAAAGGTAAAGAGTATTTCCATCTCTCCTTAGCATTGATTATGTACCTTAAATGTATTGGTTAGTGGTCTATTGGGTCCTTTGGTAAAGAAGATTAAACTTACACAACTGATACGGCTTCACAAGAGATAAGCTAGGCAATCAACAGTCTAAGCTACGAATGGCGTTAACTAAGAGAAAAAGAATGTATGATTTCATCAGATATTTCGAATACAAACAGAGTAAAAATGGCTATATGAGACAAAAGTGCAATCAAAGTATAAGAGATTTAATAAGCAATATGTAACAAGAATAATAATCTAAAATAAAGCTGTCAAGTAATTACTGCTGAGGACTGTATTGGCGGGCCAGATGCGCCGAAATTTATTTGGGAAGATACACGTATCGATTCTTTTTGTTATAACATACGATGTAAAGATACCAATATTAGTAAGGGTTGTCTAATTTAAGAGAGGAAGAGTAATTATTAATGAAACGTTACACTTGTTAGGTTATAATGTAATAAAGCTTTTATAATTGTATATTTGTTCTTGAAAGAATCAGTTTATACAGTTACAGTAAGGAATCTATTTAGTTTCAATTATATATTTACTATCTCCTTAATTAATAGCTAAAACTTGTCAAATCATTTTCATTTGTTACACACATTGGTTGAAATTGTCAAATCATGTTGTTTGATGAATTTGATTTGGTAATTTTTGATAAAAACATTTTATCCGGGTCATCATTTTTAAAATCTAGATGAAGCAAGAATGGCATTCGAACCTTAAATTATTTTTTTTAAGTGCGCGGGGATGTTCTTCCATGAACCCTCTCCCCCCAAAAAAAATCATATGATCGATTTAAAATGAACAGAATATAGAACTTTATTTACATATATTTTAGAGAAATAATAATAATAATAAAAAAAAGCCAGCTTCCTTTTTGTGGTTTATAATAAATTAGATTAAATAAAGGGGAGGGGCATATAAGCAGTGAATTAAAGGTGGGGGGGGAGGTAGAGAGTTTTTTTTGTAGGCATGTGTATATATAGTGTATAGTATTAGTAGCTGCAGTAAATGTTAAGTGTAAATTCGCATAAAGAATGCTTATTTTGTTGTTGATTTTAATTTGATTAATCTTTGACGCTCTCTCGTACGCATTGCTTGACGTCTATTTTGAAACCAGATTTGTACAGTTCTTGGGCTCATACCTAATTGACGACCTAATTCTGCTCTCATTTGAGTGGAGGGAAAGAAAGTACGGTCAAATACTCTATTTAAGACTTCTAATTGTTTAGCATTGGCTCTTCTACGTTTGGCTTTAATTGGGCCATCTATCATCATATCACTGTCTTCATCTGAGTCTTGCTCATTGTTTTCTTGATTTACTTGATGAATAAGTTCATGGACTTGTTCTTTGATGTTCTTTGATGTACTGCTTAATTCTATGTCATCTGATATTAAAGAGCTTGTTGAATGTCTATGTTGATATTGTCGATGATAAAACTTCAAATAATCTTTCTTTTCATTTTCAGTATCATTCTCTTCTGGAAATGGATAGCTTGTAAAGGACGATACACTGGCTGGTGATGATGTAAGCGAAGGTGATAGAGATGGACTCTTTGGTTGTTGTTCTATATCATTATTTAACAAACTATTGATGTCTAAAACTGAAGGTTTCTTGTATGCTGCTTTATTATTTAACATATTATTTACTGATAACATTTTTTGTAAAAAGTACGAAAAGAAAATGAACAGAAATGATTTTGAATAACTACTTGCTATTTATATGCTCTCGAGCCAACAAAAATCAGATTTAATTCCGAACACAAAAAAACGGGTCTTTATATTTTTTAGTCTTCTGAGTTCGTCCCTGTGTGTGAAGGAAAATAATTATAAATTTGATAAAGTTTAATTTTAATTTTTTTTCTGGGGGGGAGGGGTAGAGAGACAACATTTAATCATTTCATTGGTTCCCCTTTTACATGATTTCTACCCGCCTGTTTTTTTATATAATATGAAACGATGATTTTTTGCTTGCCAAAAGCACAAGATTTTAATAAAACCAAATTAAAAATTGAGCTTTTTGACTTTTGTGACACGAAATTAAATGAAGATTTGATTTTCCACGTTTATAAAGTTGAAGAAAAAGCTCACGCCACATTTTTTCATCCAACGAAATCAATTTCCACTTATTTTTATAAAAACATTACGTTTGACTAAAAAAAAAAAACAATCCACTTTAACCAAAATAAAAATAAAATGACTTTTTGTTTATTTATGATTTTAATATTAAAAAATAATCATTCGATTTTTTTTTATTGTACACTATTTTTAATACAAATCCCATAATTGAACTTGTTGTCATACCAACTGAGACTAAACCTTATTTACGAAGGGGGGGGAGGCAACTTGAGAACAATGGGGGTAGTTGTAAGCTCAACAAAATAAAGCAAAAGTCGGGTATATACAAAAATAGGTTCCCTAAAAAAAGGGGATATTTCATTTCATTTCTATGGTAACAGTGAAATTGACATTTTCACAAACATAAAATAAATTTGCCGTATATAGGCTCAATAAGACAATTCATTATAATATATAAAGAACTGTCCTCTCGATGGCTTGCTGACTTGTGTGTTCTATCTATGCTTTCCTGCCATCTAGTATGACATTACCTCGTTGAACTCGAGCGTAATATGGTTGTCTATACTCGTTAGAATTGATTCTCATCAGACTACCCTATTAATGGTCGTGCAGTCAACCTTTATTGTCTAATTGTTTGGGCAGGCGTGGGCAATGCACATAAAGCTTCTAAAATATTGTTTAACGAGAACAAAATAAATATTAAAGTAACACCATTCGCGTGTTGTTATACGAGGTATCAGAACAATTTCTCATATTAATACTTACCCTTTATCGTGACTAAACCGCGGAAGAGCTATACCGTCTATACCATGAGCTTATTCGCGAACATCAACATTTCTTTATTGTATACACTGATAGAAGTACACAATTAAAGTCGTTCAGTTCTTGTTAATGATCCATAGAGTAGCCCTGAAGGCAAAGACTGTCCCATCAGTGCTGCTCTGAAAAAAATAAAACGCAACAGTACTGCGGTTGGCTGAGGGAGGAAAAGTCCCCCCCCCCTCCCGACTCCCTTCCTATGAAAGCCACTACATTCTATATCCCATGAGTGTGCTACATTCCATCAAGGTAAATATTCCTCCTCATGACGAGGTATCTTTTTAAAAAGCGGATCTAGTTCAAAATGGAGATAGGACTGTTTTTAGCGAATCTCGGGAAGGCAAAAGCTTGGTTGTAGGTTTGACTGTATCGGGGAGAGAATTCCAAATGGGGATATTTCTGCTCTTTAGTTTATATGAAATGAATTACATAAGCCAACTGTATTTTTGTGTACTTTTCAGCTTCCTTACATCATTTTCATTTTGGGGTGTCATCAATTCATATTGTGCTTCCTAGTCCCAAATTTATTCTGAATGTTTGAAAACGCTATCTACTTTTTAAGACATTTGTGAGAGGTTAGGTTGGTCAAATGTTTGAACCTAACTTACTATGTGTAGCCTTCCGGCACAAGCACAATTCAAGGCACTAGTTACAAAAATCCTTTAAGAATTCATGCAATACTGGATAAAAAGTTGTAAATGTCCAATACGGGCATCTTCACTAGAATTTTCTAGCTGGATGCACTCATTGCATTGGCAATCTATATCTCTTAAATGTTTATTACATAATATGATTTCTTTGTATTACTGCTCTTGAGACATTGTGCCTTATTTCTCATCATTATAAATCAACCATCACACAACAAAAAAGCATAACATTGATCTGCGCCAGCTAATATGATGGCGTTTTATTTATTTACAAATAAAAGTAATTTTCAATTTTATTTTATTTTGTACAAATAAGATACCCATCTTATATCATCCAAAAAGGATATGCAAAGTATTGTCTATTTTGATGTGCCTGTGATAACGGTAACGTGCCTTCTTATAGAGTATACTGCTGAATGATAATAAATTCTATCTCCATACCGGTAGTAAGAAAAGAGAACAAACTTACACATGTAAAGAATTATACACTACTATAAAATATCATCGTACTGGTCTAGTACTCATGTAACGTGGTTCAAATCAAATAGCAAACAAGTCAATACTATTCAATGAGCTCTTAACGCTGCGTTAAAGTATATGGCATTTAACTGTCGCCAGATAAATGATGTAACCGTGTCCCTGATTCAAGTTATGAACTTATTTTTGTTCAGTGTATGCATGGAATGATTGTCCTCGCCAAAAAGTTATGGCAAGTCTAAAGAGAATAAACGTTGAAAAAGATAGCTCGGACCTTAATGTAGACATCATTTTCAAAGCAGTAAAGAAACATTATGCTTAGCTGAATTTATCTTGCTATATGGTATATTGTGATCAATTCATTGTATTTAGGTATTCTCTTATTCAGTGCCCCTTGATGAGTATCTTTACCCAGCAACTCCCACTTCTGAACACAATGAACTAGCCATCCGTAAAGAAAATAATACTAGTAAAAGCATTGATGGCAAAGACAAATTTGATCAAAAGAAATACTATTATTATGAGTGTTGTCAATAAAAGTAGCATTGCATGATCTTCTTTCCTCAGTTGCATTTCATGCAAACGACTAGCCAATTATCTTCAATTACGATAAAAACAACATTGGAAATGGTCACAGTGGCTTATAAACTATTTGTTTGGGAAAAAAAAATTTTCTTTTTTTACTTTGAAATTTCCATTTTTCGTTTTTTTCTTTTTTATATTCATTTTTTTCAAAAAACCCCTCCTAAATAATTTTAAAAAGGTAAGGAAAATAAAAAAAAAAAAAAAAACCTCTTCATTTAACAAATATTTTTCCTCCCCCCTTTTTTTTGTTGAGTAGGATTATTTACATCATAAATAAACAACAACTGTTATCAAAATGAATCTTTTATCAAATACAATAACCCATAGGTAAACTATTAGTTTTTATAAAAGAAAGTGAAAAACGCGTAGTAAAAAAAGAATGAAAAAAAACAAGATTTTTTTTGTTTTTTTTTTTTTTTCTTACGAACACGCGTACTTTCTTAATATGGTATTCTTGTGACGCATATTAAATGGTTGTATAGTGAACCCAGTTTACCTTCTCCACCATCACAAAGTTATTCAATGACTCGTGATCAGCATAAATATTGTATAGCAATTATGAGAAATTTAAAAAAACACAGAGACGCTGCTCCATTTTTGAATCCAGTGGACTATGTAAAACTTAATGTGCCAGATTATCCAAATATCATTACAAACCCTATGGATCTTTTATTAGTGGATAAAAAGTTAAACAATTCAGAGTATGCAACTGTGGATGATTTTGTATCTGATGTTCGCCTTGTATTCAACAATTGCTTTAAATACAATGGTCCCGAAGCTATGATTTCTGTCTTGTGTCAAAATGTTGAATCGGCATTTGAAAAGGGTCTTCGTCAAATGCCTCCTTCACAACCTCCTACATCTTCTCCTCACCAATCCACAGTAAAAAAGGAACCTTCTCCTCCTCTCAGTCAACACAGCTCACCTCCTCAACAACAACAAGAATATTTCAATAAGCCTATTTCTGAAGATTTGGGTCGACCTAAACGTGAAATTCATTGTCCTTCCAAGGATTATCCTGAAACATACACTACCCAAAGAAAACAATTTCAAGACACTCATTTAAAGTATTGTTTAACCACGCTGAAAGAATTAAAAAAGAACAAATACCGCCATCTCGCCTATCCCTTCCTTGAACCTGTTGATCCCGTCGCTTTAAATATACCAGACTATTTCACCATCATTAAGCGTCCTATGGATCTTTCTACTATTGAATCTAAATTGATGAACAATCAATATAAATCGCCTGAAGAATTCGAAGCAGACGTTACATTAATGTTTGATAACTGCTATCTTTACAATCCACCTTCTCTTCCCATTCATGGTCTTGCTAAAGAATTTGAAAAAGTCTTTAAGACTAAATGGGCTGCAAGACCAAAGCCAGTGATCAATAAAAAGAGGCAACCCTCTAAATCATCACCCTCAACAGCCGCACAACCAGTACAAACACCAGACCGTCGCAATACAAAACTTGCTGAATTGGAGCGTCATTTGGCAAACATCAGTGAACAGATTGAATCTATTAAATCCAAACAAAAGACACCAGTACGCCGAGCACCTGCTAAAAGAAAGAAACCTGCCAAAAAACAAGCAGTGAGTGATAGTGAGGAGGAAGACGAGTTCTCATTTGAGGAAAAGAAAAGATTAAGTGAACAAATCAATGAACTCACAGGTGATCGTTTAAATACAGTGGTTGCCATTATTCAAGATTCAATGCCTAATTTGGGTGGAGTAAGTTATTAAAGTCAATACTGTATAAAATAGATTGAACTTATCAAATTCATAGAATGGGCAAGAAGAAATTGTGTTAGATATTGATGCTTTGGATAAAGAAACATTGCGTAAACTGAATGAATTTGTTAATCCAGCACCTTATACCCAAAAATGTGTAAATCCACCAAAAAAGAAACAAAGAAGCTCAAAAGAAAAACTTCGCGAACTTCAACAAACATTAAAAAAGTTTACATCAAATAACTATGGTAATTCTTTAATATATATATATGTGTGTGTGTGTGTATACGCGTGTCTAACCATGTCTATTAGAATCTTCTTCAAGTGATAGTGAGAGTGCGGATGAAGGCGCTGATTCATCAGGTTCATCTTCTTCAGACTCTGATTAATTTTTACATATTCAATAAAGATATATACTTTTTTTTTTTTTTTTCACTCACTGTAATTTTAATAAAAACCTTGTAAAATGTCAGGAGCCAAAAAGGGGGTGCAAAAATACTCCTTTTATACTTTTTGATCCCTATTTCCATTTTGACTCTCTTTTCTTTCTTATAAATCATGAAGAAATTGTTATTAAGATATTTCAATAAAAAAAGTGTTGCGTTGAAATGTCATCAGGAATTAGCAACAAGAATCGATGAAGGATTTCAACTTAAACAAAGTGACACAACAAAACCCAGCTGCTGCATTGATTTCTTACACAAATTGCCTGTGGAACTTTCATGCGTCGTGTTGTCCTTTTGTGACGAGAAGACGGTCCTTGAATGCACGCATGTCTCTAAATACTGGTACTTGTTGTGTAAAGACAACTATGTTTGGCGTGCATTGTATATCCACCATCATGGCATTGTGTATCCTCCATCACATGCAGCTATTAATTATAAACAACTGTATCAACGTAAACTCGAGCTAATTCGTCGTTGGCGCAAAGGTGACAATGTGCATATGCAAACCGTGTTGGGACATGCCGATAGTATCTATTGCGTCCAGTTCGATAGCGAGAAAATTGTCACAGGCAGTCGTGATCGCACTATCAAGTTCTGGTATGGTGGATACTGCTTTAAGACACTTAAGGGACACCATGCGAGTGTTCTATGTTTACAGTACGATGATGAAATACTTGTATCCGGCTCTTCTGATCATACTTTGCTCGTGTGGTCCATGAAAACTTTTCAAGTCGTCTATTGCTTACGAGGGCATCAGTCAGGCGTCTTAGATGTTTGTTTTGATAAGGTCAAGATTGTGAGTTGCTCAAAAGATGCCACTATACGTGTATGGCAGAGAGAGACAGGTACATTATTGCAGACATTGATGGGTCATCGAGGACCTGTAAATGCGATCCAATTTCATGAAAATCGGCTTGTTTCGGCTTCAGGTGACACACTTATTAAACTATGGGATATGGAGACAGGTCACTGTCTTAGAGATTTTGCAGGTCATACCCATGGTCTTGCCTGTATACGATTTGATGGTAAAAAGATTGTTAGTGGAAGCAATGATAAAAAAATCAAAGTCTGGAATGCAGGTAAAATGCTTGTCCAGGTCCTTCATATATAATAATAATAATAATAATGACTCTTTTTTTAGATACGGGTGAATGCATACTAACTTGTGAAGGCCATACTGGGTTAGTTAGATCACTGCATTTTGATAAAGATAAAATTGTAAGCGGCAGTTACGATCAAAGTATACGAATTTGGAATATTCATACAGGTGAATGTATGAAAGCCTTCACTCGATGTCATACGAGCTGGGTATTTGATGTCATGTTTGATGAAACTAAAATCATAAGGCAAGTATATATATATATATGTATAAAATGCAAAAACTATCTGACTCTATTTTACATAGTACAAGTCAAGATCAAAAGATATTAATTATGGATTTTGCGCATGACATTGATACAAGAAACCTTGTAAAATAACAATACTAATATACCCTATTACTTATCTACTACTGTTGGGAATGTACAGGAGGACACTAATAAAAACACATTCATGCAAATAATTCGGCTGTAAATACATATAGAAAAGAAGATATTTGCATTTTGTTCCCATGGTGACAGCAATGTATTTTATTAAACTTTGGCTTGATATAATCTTAATTTCTTGTCTTCACCACCACTAATAATTCTATCATTGTCCCAAAAGACACTCAAAATCTTTTCTTTATCTTCTGTATCATCTACTGTGTATAATGCTTCTTTACTACGAATATCCCAAACGCGAATAGTAGAGTCATAAGAAGCAGAACATAATGCATATTCTGATGTTCTGGACCATGAGACAGAGGAAACCCAAGCAGAGTGTCCGCGAAGTGTCATCTTTACATTTGTACCATCTATCATAGCATTAACTACTGTCTATTTGTCATGTATTTTGATTACCTTCAGCTCTAGGATCCCATAATCGAACTGTGTTATCTGCATGACCTGTTGCTAAAAGTTTAGAGTTGGAAGAATAGTCCACATCAAGTACAACTTTTTCACAGATCTTTGTCGTTAAATTCACTTGTTGTTCTATATCCCATGAACGAATAGAATGATCCCAACCACCCGTATATACAGTATTTGAATTGAGTGTATCAAAGACGACAGCATTAACACCGCCTACATGTCCCTCTAAATTGATGGCTTGTGTCTTTATCTTTCTACCATCCACTGGCGCTGCTGTCTTTCTCTTCTTTTTACTGTTTTCCTGTTGTTCAGGTTCATCTTCTGTAGGTTCAGCAGTAGACCACACCTTAACAAGTCCATCTGATGAAGCACTTGCTAACTTGTTACCTAGAACGGCAACTGATTCGACAGGTGCTTTATGACCCTTACATTCATACATAACACGGTGTGTACCTTCTTCCAAGGAAAAAGACCAACCGAGTACAGTATGATCGAGAGAGCCAGAAAAGATGGAAGCAGTAGAATCAGTTACGTCACCAAAAGTAACGCTTTTGACTGAATCATCATGACCCATCAAAGTAGCAACACATTCACCCGATGTGTTCCACAGGCGGACCATATTATCATATGAACCTGTCAAAAATAATCCATTATGTGCGTGTACAGAACTAATCCAGTCATCGTGTTGGTAGGCTGTAAGTGGTTCAGGTGGGAGCATCGACTCGACATATTCAATGACAACAAGGTTTTCCTATAAACCAAACAATGAGCTTCATTTTGCTTTTTTCTTTCTTTTTAGGTCATTACAGTAGAGAGCTTGTGTTCGTTAAGGTAATCGACAATGCTGCTTCTTAAAAGCTGTCCTTCAATCAAAAAGTCAAATGGAACGGGCTTATCTATACAAGAATAAAAGGAGACTGAGTTCAATCGATGATAATAAAGACAAAAGCGACTTTTTACCTAAACCTATTAAACTATTGACAATCTCAGAAAGACCGTCCTTTTTAAGGTTGGAAGGTACTAAAATAGCAGAGTCACTGACTGCATATTCGGGCTGTTGAGTGATAAAGCGAACTTGAACTTGTTCCTGCTCTGTTGACATTGTTTTAATTAAAAAAAAAAGAAAATGACTATTGGAAAAAAAAAAAAAATAAAGGTAGGAAACTTTTGTGTGGCTTGTAATTTTTTTTTTTTTAATAAATTATCGAATGAACAGTGAAAATAGTTCTTGCAGAAAACTCTTCTGACGATCATTATTAGCCTGTATATTGGCTGTCAATGTGGTGGTAGGAGAATAGCAAGTGATTCTCTGAGTAGTAAAACTAGAATGATGAGTGACTGTTAATCGTTCTATTCTTTTTACATAGTCAGCTTGTAAATCATTCAAGGTTATCTTGTTAGTAATGATAACTTGTAATAGTTGCTGTATAGAATTGACAAGCGGAAAAAAGTACAAGTGTCGTTCTTTGTAATCATGCACCCAATCGAATTGTGACTTAAAGTCTGTTAAATCAGAGAGTATATTATTCAAGATGGAATTACTCAAGTCACTTAGTTCAGACATATCAAATACTCGGCGCAATCTTCTATTGAGTACTCTTGTATCTGTAGCACTGATCTTTTCTATTGTTTGTTGTGTGATTGACTGTAAGACTTCAAATGGGTCTTTGTTACTTTTGATATGAGAAGCACGAAATTTAGTAGTATTAGCTGTTATTAGTAGTATGAGAAATAGCATCTATATGTATGTATATATATATATATATATATATGCATACCGTTATTAGAGATAGGTTCTGGTATACACGTTAAAGCAGTGTCATTGTTATTATCAGTATTATTTACCTTTTTTTCAAAAAGGTTAGTTAGATTGTATAAAACGCGTCATATGCATATACTTACATTTTTGCTATACTTGTGTGGTGTAATATTACTAGCAGCCTGATTAGATGCCCTTTTTGAAATATTATCTAATAGGATGTCATGTTCTTTTGAAAGTTCTTCATGAGTTAATTGTAATGTCTCTGTAAATACATAACTAGTTATGACCATGTGCATGCATAATTGTACTATTAATAATAGTGCATTACCATAGTTTTGTTCAAGTCTTTTATATTTTAATCGCATATTATTCTCTGATTTGCGTAGTTGACATATCTCTTGCTGTAAGTCTGATATCTGAATTTTCAGTTCTTCTTCAATATCAGTTTTAATGGCAAGCAATTTTTCACAAAGATTCTTCTTTTCTAGTTCTTCATTTCTTTTTTTCATGCCCTCCTTTAAAGATTTAATTTCTTCTTGAAGTGCATTGATCAGCTATTATAGTATAGGATTACTTGTTGAGATTTTTTTATGTGGAGTAAATGTTCGTACCCCCTTTGACTTTTCTTTTTCCCAGCGTAATTCCTTTAATTCAACTAAATTCTCTTTCATAGTGTTGTATTTCTACTACTATGTGAATACATGAATGAAATTCTCGTATGCCTATAACTTACTATAACTCTATCTTCTTCTTCACTTGCTTCTTTCAATAGAGCTTGTCCGATTTCTTATATAAAGTCGTTTAGAAGCCCTTCTTCTTTCTTACTAACATATAATTACCAGCTGCTAACATAGCATCGTATTCTACTTTTTTGAAAGACTCATTAAAATTTATAAAGTGTTTACAGTCTAATTTTGAGCAGCAACAGCCAAAAGTATCACCACTGTGTTGATCCATGTTTGTTATTAAGAGAAAAAAAAGAAGCACCTTTGTTTTTTTCTCCTAGAAAATCAATCCAAACATTTATCGGACTCTTAAATAGATTAATGACAGCATGAATTTCATTGCTTTAAAGGGGAAATGAGAATCGTCCACAAGACTCATATCACCAGCCCTTATCACTCTGTAGTGTACATGGGCTGCTTAATGACGATAAGCATCGGTGGTCAATTGATGTCCTATTTTGACAAGCCACTTGGTCACAAATTCGTTGTTATCCTTCTACATCTTGAAGTGTGTACCCTTTTAACATCGCCTCCAAATGTAAACGATTGTTGAATTTTACAAATAAGGAAGGTACAATGTGATTTTCAATAGGATTGGACAGAAACTTTAAAAAACCGATAATGAAAGAAAAAAAGAAAAAAAAAAATTGAGCGTTTTTTTCTTCTTTATTTCGAACAATGAGTAGCACTGGCAGAATTAAAATTGGACACTACAACATTATAAGTACTATTGGTACAGGATCTTTTGGCAAAGTCAAAAGTAAGCGCAGCATAGACAGTTAAATATTGTAAACTCAAACTTTCATTTCAATAGAGGCAGTCCATGAAATTACGGGACAAATTGTTGCCTTAAAATTTATCAATAGACAAAAAATAGCAAGCATGGACATGGGTGGCCGAGTTAAACGTGAAATTCAGTTCTTGAAATTACTCCGTCATCCTCATATTATTAAACTGTAAAGACAACAACAGCAGCAGAGAGACCAATTTTATTGACTCTCCTCCCCCCTTTAGATACGAAGTAATAACAACACCTACTGACATTATTATGGTCATTGAATATGCAGGAAAAGAATTGTTTAATTATATTGTCGAGAAAGGAAGGGTAACCATTAGTAAACAAAAAGGAAAAATGCATTATGTTTACAAGAATGAATAGATGTCAGAAGATGATGCTCGTAGATTCTTTCAACAAATCATTTGTGCAGTAGAATATTGTCATAGACATAAGATTGTTCATAGGTAAAGAGTATAATGATGATTAAATGTCTACTAACCAATCATTTGACAGGGATTTAAAGCCTGAAAAGTAAAATATAATTCAGTAAAAATCATATGAAAATTTTATTTATTTTATTTGTTTAGTTTATTATTGGATGCAAACAATAACGTAAAGATTGCTGATTTTGGCTTATCTAATCTTATGACAGATGGTGACTTTCTTAAAACCAGTTGTGGAAGTCCTAATTATGCAGCAGTAAGTTTATAATGAGACAAAGAGAAGCCAATTCTAACCATTAATTAGCCTGAAGTGATTTCTGGAAAGTAAGTGTACATGCATTCTTTTTAACACCTTATTGATATGCATTAGATTATACGCAGGACCAGAAGTGGATGTTTGGAGTTGTGGTGTTATATTGTATGTCATGTTATGTGGAAGACTTCCTTTTGATGATGAATACATACCAACATTGTTCAAAAAAATCAATGGTGGCATATATACAATGCCTTCTTATTTAAGTCCAGATACAAAAGCATTGCTCTCATCTATGCTGGTAGTTGACCCCTTAAAACGTATCACTATTCAAGGAATTAGGTAATCAAATAAAAGACTAGAAGCAAAAGGAAAGCTATTTACTTTTTTTATTGGTAGAAAAAATCCTTGGTTCAATCATAATCTGCCTGCTTATCTTCGACCTTTGCCTACTACAGAAGAAACTAGAAATATAAAGATAGATGATGAACTGGTATTTGAATTATCAAAGGTAAAATGACTATGAATGGAGTTTGTTGATCTTTATTAACAGAACATAGAAAATGGGATATTCAACAAATGTCATTTATAAAGCTTTAAGTGAACCTGATAACAATCAATTCAAAGTCGCATATCAACTCGTTGTAGATCATAAACGCTTGTTAAAAGATTGTAGGTTTTAAATCATAGGATAAGCTAACGATGCTAACTCTTCCTTTTAAGCGGAAAATAATAACATTCAAAGTTTTTTCGCTTCCTCACCTCCTCCATGGAATACTTCTTTAGAAGATAGGTATAAACAAGCAAAGGAGGATGAAAAAAACTTGGATGGGGAATCTTCTAGCATATCAGTATTAAGCTCAAGTTTACCTCAATCAGAGGTACAAAATCAAGGTACAATGAAACAAAAATAGTAGCAGGAGGGTTTCTGACTTAAAATAAAAAACAGATACAAGAGGAAGATCTGCCTCTAATGCATCTTCAAAGGGAGGTACTTTACCCATTGCCCCTGTCAGTGGCACACCTCCTCCAGGTGCTATGGATCCCAACACACCTATCCATGCCTCAGCAAATAGACTACCACAACAAAGACATCTGCCTATTAACACGCCACCAAAAAAGTCTCATAAAAGTAGATCAAGATGGCATTTTGGTATTCGTAGTAAATGCTCTGCTTGGGAGGTAATGCTTGAAATATATCGATCTCTACAAAATGTTGGCATGGTAAGAAACATCATTCTCTTCCAATACGAGTCTTATTTTTTAAATTACTGTAGGAGTGGAGAACTTTAGATTCTTATCATTTAAGATGTCGATACAAATATAAAAATATTGGACTTGTTGTGAAATTTGATCTGCAACTGTATAAACTCGAAAACAATAGTTATTTAGTAGATTTTAAGAATGCTGGAACTCAGAAAGAAGGCGGAGTACATCATCCTACTACTGCAGGCAATAATAGTGTAAAACACCCACTTGAACTACTGGAAGGTCAGATCAGTAAGAAGTTGAAAATTTCACAGTCAGCAACAAATGAAGAAGAGGAAGAGGTCCCTCCCTTTTTGTCAAGGTGGCAAGTCAATGAAGATCATGTGGAACATGTTCAAAGCGTATATCCATTCTTGGACGTATGTAGTAAATTAATTACTGATATAGTATAATAACTTATAAGACCAAGAAAAAAAAAAAAACAAAAACAAAAAAAACAACCTATTTCTCTCCTTTAGTCTTGTCTATTGCAGCGTATCAATGAATGCGGATGAGTTCAAACGGTGTTTTTGAGGGGCAACATGTTCATTAGTAGTATTAAGAGTTTATTATAATTTCAGTCTATGCTTATCTACACCGCTCCATTTCCAGATAATTCATGAGGGGCTTCTGGATAATCATTTGTCGGTACAGGCGTATATTCGCCATATATTTCTTGCTCAATCGCTGCATGTCCTTGATTTCTAATGGATTCGTTGTATGACTTTCCTGGCGTGTTTTTAATAACAATTTGATAATACTATGTTTGAAAACAAAAAATACATATATCCATTAGATATCATGCATATAATTATAGATAAAGCTTCATTACCCAGAAACCAGTACAAGCAATCATAGATAAAATGGCAGAGACGTAAGGAACTAGATACAAAATTGTTATAGATTATACAACGATATTAAAGCTACTTACGCCAGTAAGGGTAGTACTTGTTTTCTACTGGGATAAACACAAATATAAGGCAGTAGGCAGTAAAAAATAAAAAGACATACACGAAAACTAAGAAAAGCGGTTACAATTACTGGACTTTTAGAAAAAGATACGACTTACTCAATGGCGCAGCAAGGGGTCGTTTACTGTTAGGCTCTCTCTTTCTTAAGATCAAGACGGCTAAAGCCATTAAGAAATAAAACACCTATTTCAAAATATTAGCTATATACATTATATTATTTTTCCGCTACTTACATAAACAGGGTAAGCTGCATAAGCTACGATAAACTGATAGACAGCGCCAGGAGGAGGAACGAGGATAAAAAACAGAGATAGAAAGTATTGTAGTAAATACGCATTTACAGGACTACCAATTTTCGGATTCACCTTTCCAAAAATATGCCCGTAAGGCAGCAATCCTTGTCTAGCTACTTCCATGATGACTCTATTATATATATAACTATCAACCGGATATTTTTCACACTAGAATATAAGATGTTGCTTTACCTTCCACCCGAAAAATTGATAGCTGCACCACAACCAAAAGCACTAAGGCCAATTAACACTGGAAGTACAGTGGATGCAAAGTTCTCCCCTAGAGATCGAGTAAAACTTATCAAAAGTAAGTGCCAAGTAAATAGCATTATGTTTCCCAATAATGACTCACAATGCCGCTGCAACGATAAATTCCGAGCTCTTCATAGTATCTAGGGGTAGCACTACTAGGTAAGCAATGTTTGTTAATATATAGAGCGTCGTTGTGCTAAGCAATGCAGTAGCCGAGGCCTTGGGAAGGTTTTTTATAGGGTCCTATATTTCCCCGGTACATGTTGATAAATCTTGTAAAGTAGAGTCTTTTTCATACAGTTACCTTCACTTCATCCAAAATGTAATTCAAATTATGCCATCCACTATAGCTATTCATCACATAATAAAGCGCAGAAGCATAAGGTCCCACTGTATTAGAAGTACCGTAGAATGAGAGATTGAGAGCATGATCCACGTCGGATGGTATTACTTTTGCAAGCACTAGTATGCCAATAATTGCAATCAAGGATAAAATAAACAGCTTTATGCAAGTCAAAAACCCCATCATCTTCATTGTCGCCTTTGTTGAAAAGATATTCATAATTGTTAATATTGTTGCGCTCAACACTATGGTCATCCATATTAATTGATACTAATCCTTTATTCCGAGTGTTATCAGGTTACCAGCCCAGCCTCTTTCAATCCAAAATGACTTGAATTTCGGGCCATAAACAGCATAATTCATATATCCTCCAAATACAATGCCTAAAACATAGAACGTCGTAAACACATATAATTCTATAATTTCACTGTTTTACCTTGGGAAGCTACACCACTAGACCTGTTCATTAAGCTCCAATACGTAAACAAATATGCAAGTAGATACTTTGGTTTACGGTAGCAATATTCTAAATAGCCTACTTCCCCACCACTAGTAAAATATCAGCACAAGTGCATAGGAGGCTGCATAAAAAAACAAATTAGCCTATAATACCTACGAGGAAGCTAAGAAGAAAGCAATGGTAGTAAGTATACAAAAGTATTGTTAGTTTTATTCAATATAGTACCATTGTTCCTAATTCCATAAAGGTGTATGTTCCTGAAAATGCAATGAATGCTCCAATGAGCCATATAATTAAATTCATGCCACCTGAACCAACCAATTGCAAAGTGAGTGCTGGGCCCACGAATATACCAGCACCAATAATATAACTAATATTGACCATTGCACCTTGAATCCAGCCTATTTTTCTCTCTAGTCGTTGATCTTTTTTTGCATCGTGTAAATGATAAATGCCTTAAAATTAGAATAATTGTATAGCTTTACCTCCAATAGCAAGAGGTTCCATATTTTCAATCTGTTCCGTCAGTTCATTATGCCGTAACATGGGCTCATGTTGTTCTTCATACGCATTAGTCATTATGTGAAAGAGGGAAAGAAAACAGAAAAATAACCTTTGGCACTCTTGCCTAGAAAAACAAATGATAGATAAATGACCGCAGTGTAACACAAAAATCCAACAAGCATGATATTGTTAAACGCGAGATATCACATATAAAAGAAATCTATACCCACCATATGTTTTCCATACTTTCTAACACTACTACTTACCAATCTTGAAACTATGAAGCACCCTAAAATCACTTTGATAGTAAGATCAAGAAGTCTTTAACTAAAACTCATGGTTAAGAGCGATTTTCGAATAGTGTAGTTATTGTGTATGTATCACGTTACTGAATTAATTTACAAATACCTGCTTTATGCACAAAAAGGATTTGTTTATAATATATTTTGTTGAAAAAACGATTACATTTTACTGCGATCATCTTTAGTCATGCCTTTTGTTATGAAATCATCCAATGTATGTATATATATATATATATATTTGCTGATCAACTCAATACCGCTATTGGAAGGTAGTATAGAACCACAGTTATGTTTGTTTTTGTTTTTTTTTTTTTTTTTTTTTTTTTCTTGTGCATATGCACACAATGATATTATCAAAATATTAGTGGTTAAGTTTACGTAAACATACGCCACGCGACTCAAATCAAATTGCTGTAAAACTATAAAAAAAACAGATAGAAAAGCGCTGTGTCTTTTGTTATAACCATTGTGTCTAATTCAAAGTAAATAGACCAATACAATGAACCCGTTTTAAACAAAAAAGTCATACATAGAGAAGTATATCCTAATACATACAGAGTCCTCCCCCCCCCCTCACTTTGGCAGCATTTTCGTAAACTTAAACAGATATCTATAAAATTTTCCGCAAATGAATTTCCTCCTATATTTGGAATTCGCCCCTAGGAAGAAAGATTTGTTTGAAAAAAACTAAACTATGTTACATAATATAATACAATGATCTGAAATATATGTATATATATATATATATATATGTATATATGTCATTTAAACTATAAACAAAATATTCAACATTTCATAATGTATACATATAGTACAAGAAAAAGACGACGTGATCTATTGTTATTTTTGACACTTGCATTTACAGTGGTACAATGTACTATAGTCGTACAAAAACAAGGAGAAAAGAGGCATATATAAAAAGAAAGAGAGAAGAGAGGGAGAAAGAGAGGGAGGGAAAATATAACAACAGCTAGATATACAAGCCACAAGAAAGAAGTTGTAGTAGTAGTAGTAGTATAGTAGCGTGCAACCTATTTATAGCTTCATACAGTAGTTAAGAAAGAATTTTGTTTGGTTAAAATTGCATACAGTACATTGAATATGTGTCATGTATTTTAGCATACATCTTACTAAATAAATTTTTGAAGCGAAAAAAAAAAAAAAAAAAAAAAAAAAAAAAAAATAGTAAGGGGAGGAATGGGGAAAAGATGAAAAAGGGGTAGAACGTCGTTTATTTATTAAACAAAATGCTATATTTTCTTCTTCCTTTTTTTTTCCCTTTTGCTTTTTTTCTATACTCTATTGTTTTATTATTCGATTTACTATTTTTTTTTTTTGTAAATAGTGTGTGTGTGCGTGTGCGTGTGTGTGTGTGTGTGTGTGTTTAATAATCTCGCGAAACTTATTTTATTATATGGACTCACCTAGCTTCAATGATTTTTGTTGCTGTTGTCACTGTTGTTGCTGCTACTGTTATCATAAAAAAGAGAAAAGAAAACAAAGAGATGATGTTAACATCCCACCGTGGCTTGCAACCCCAATCAATGATTCATGCTGTAGTTGTCCTTCTTCAATTAACGATGATCTTGTGAATGATACAGAGCCAGCTTCTTTACCATCAACAACATGTACTACACCAAGCGATTTTATACCATTACCAAAAGAGGCAGAAGACGATGATATATCAAATAAACAAAAAAAGAAAAAAATACATGCTATTGAAGAATTGTTACAAACTGAACGTGATTACGTCAAAGATTTAACTTACTTGGTTCAAGTACAGTAATAAACATAACTTACATATTTACAGTATTTAACATTTCTCTTTGCTAGGTTTGTTTAGATGTATTAAGTCGCCAGCAATGGATATCTCTCGATCATTTCACCATTATCGCTCGAAATTCTAAAGAAATCTTAGATTTTCATAAGCGGTTTATCATGTATTACGACGCAATGGCAGTCATAGACAATGATTGGTCATTTATTGCAAAAGCATTTTTAGATCAGGTATCTCTTAGTATTATAGTTATTATGTAAATAATAGATTAAAAAATCATTTTGATAGATTCAACAATTTTCACTTTATAAGCATTACTGTGATCTGCACGCAGAAGCATGGACCCTGACTTCCGAATATAGAGATAAACCTGAATGGATGTATTTTTTAAAGGATTGTGCAATAGCAGACTCTTATTCAATATCAAGCAACAAACAACAAAAAAAGCTTCATTTTGAGGACTATTTAATCAAGGTTTGTATACACAATAAATAGCCCTTAGTGGTCGAAATTTCAATCTGATCTCTCTTTTAGCCTGTTCAAAGAATATGTCGATATCAACTACTAATCAAAGAAATCATTCGTTATACTCCAACTGAAACAGCAGAATATAATTTATGGAGCAGTATTCTTACAAGCATGGTGAATATCGTGACAGAAATCGATGACCGTAAGCTTCAACGTGATATTCAAGAACGCACAAATCGCTTTGTTGACAGAATTGATGGTGACTGGAGAATAAGTAAGGATCATGTTTCACAATTGGGAAATCTCCTCATAGCAGGCGCCATCGAAGTTACCTATTCAGCTCTGGGACAAAGCGTATCAAAACCTAGATATCTTGGCTGCTTTGTTTTCCCTACTTATATCATCATGGTTAGACCCAAAAAACTAACAGCTTACGAACCAAAACACTGGTTTCCATTACGTATGGCAGATTTTGAAGACTTGACAGATGAAGGTTTAGGAAATTGGATGTATTTCACTTAAATAATGAAGCACTAAATTATATATATATATATATATAAAAATATAAATAGGCCAAAAAGAGCATTCATTTGTAGTTCGATGTAAGAAACACACCTTTGCATTTAATGCTAGTTGTTCCCAAGAGAAACAGCTTTGGGTAAAAAAAATTCAAGAGGCTATCGTTGCTGCAAAAATTGAAGCATCTGACGAAAATCTAGCGGCCCAAGATTTCATCGTCTCTTCACTCCCAGGTATAACAAGTAAACGATCTCCCCAGAGTATACGTCTTTCTCGCTCCTTTACGAATCTGCTGGACATGACTATTGCTGGGAACGATACGTCTATTATACAAGATGATCAGCCAATGAGCTCCCTAGACAGAAAGCAATTGAGAAGGTCAGCCTCTGCTACAATTCATTTTGAAGAAATTATGAAATTACACCCTACAGTACCCTTAGTCGAATCCCCAGATGTAACACTAAAAAAGCGATATTCTGATGACTACTCTGCTTACAAAAAAAAGTCAAATTCACTGGTACTAAAGCCCCGAAATAACTCTGAAATGTACATTAAGCCTGAATCTCTCAACACTGGTATACCTCGTAGACGCCCAAGCTCGCTTGACCTGTTATCAGGAAACAATAATGTGATTGGAAAGTTTAAAAACAATCATCAAAATGCGTTACGTGTAACAGTCGATCATAAATTGCGCGATGTATGCACGCAAGAGTATTTATCTTCAAGAGCCTGGCATATTCGAGAAAAGGATCAAAGTTCATTTTCATTTGATTCTTCTATCACAAGTCAAAGTATAATTGCTGGAGGTAATATCAACAGAAGTGGCAGTAATACAGGAAGCAACTCTGATCTCCTCAAAAAACGTAAATCCTCTTCATTTATACGATCATCAGCGTCAAGTTTCTCCATCATTATCCCTAAAAGAGCTAGCGAACTAAAAAGCTCCAGTAGTAGTCGTATAAATCAAACCCAATTCACACAACATGTAAAGTCAGAATGTGATCTTGATTCAAATATAAGCTCGCGCTCAAGCTCATTTGTAAACGTTAAAGATGAGAAACTCGGATCAAGGAGAGTATCTCAATCAAGTCAACCAACACGCCGTATATCTCAAAGACAGCAATATAGATTTCTAAGTGAATCACCCGAATCTTTTGGTAGCGAGCACAGTTTTATGCATCTTGAACGAAGCCCAAGTAGACGCAAATTATTTGTCGGAAAAGTGCTTCGAAGAATAGCTAGTTTACATCAAAAATACCCATCTAAATCAAATTACTCTTTTGATGAATTTACGGTAAGACTCATGTTTGTTTTTGTTTGCCACAAAGCTCCTTATTTTTGATCATCAGGTTAAAAAAGCAGCGTCGGTAGACACTATGAAGAAAAAGAGAACGAAACACGAGGATTCGATCCAACTCCAAGTTAATGACCAGAAAGAGGAAAAGACAACAAGAATAGAGGCTTTTGCGTATGCATCAACTCCACCGCCACTGCCGCCACCTTCACGTCTAAAAGAAGGAAATAAATGGAAGAATAGGCTAAGTTTAATGCGTCCTACAAGCTTTATAAAACTAAGCAATAAGAATGATAATACTAACAATAATTAAAATGTGTGCTTTTATAATTGATTATATATCTGCTTTCTTATGCCAACTTTAAATGTACAATATAGTTAATTAAGTAAAAAAAAAAAAAAAAAAAAAAAAAAAAACTCCTTAAAACAGGCAATTTCTTGCTTTTTTGATTCAATCAACTTTTTTTTTTTTCTCCTGTAATTATAATTTCTTTTTCCCTCTTTCTTTTCTCTTTTTTTTTTTTTTTTTTTTTTTTTTTTTTTTTTTTTTTTTTAGTATTGCTTTTATGTTTCGTAATATATCAAAAATAACAGTATCAACGTTAAAGTATACAGCCTCCTTCTTTTCACAAGACTCAGAGCAATATATGGCGCCTGAGATTTTAGAAACATGTTTTAAAGATATTCAATTAGGTTTAGTAAGTCACTAAATAAAGTGACTGTAAAATAGACTGATAACGAAAGATGTATAATATAGAACGCTCTATTTAACGACCAAATCATAGATGCAGAAGACATGTTTACATTATTAAAAGAAAAGAGCCAGTCACCATTCCATGCATACGGATATGTCTTGTTTATATACATCAAAGCTATGTTGTCCTTTGAAAAAACAAGCATCGAGGAGGCACTGATCTATCTCGACACAATTATCAAAAGGCCAAATAACCTCATGAAGAATAAGAATCAAAAGCATAACGAGGACAATAACAGGCTGCCGTCATTACACTACGAACTATTACAAGCGAATTGTGTATTTATGTCAGCCACGTTGCAAATTATAAATGCCAATTGGATTGACAACTTCAAAGCAGCTTATGACCTTCGTAAAGCTTTTAAACTTTACGAAAAGTTGTTTCAAGTGATAACAGGAGTCACCTTGGAACAATATAGTGATAATGTCAATACAAAAAGGAGATCGCAAAGACGCCCTGCTTCTTTCAATGATCATTTATACGCGTTCAATGACGATGAAACGAAAAAAGCAATTTCCATGAGCGAGACACTAAGGCAGGGTGTTTATTTTGGAATTGGTTTATTTAACATCATATTCCTATTACTACCCGTCAAAGGTATATCATTCTATGCAACAAGATACCTGTATATGTTAATATATTTATATCATAGCTAGAAAAGTTCTAACTAGCCTAGGATTCTGCTCTTATCAATCAACGTCAATTTATTTGTTACAAAAATCATGTAATAGCCAAACAATGTACGCATCACTCAGTTCACTGTTACTTTTGCTCTTTTATACAAATATCTCAATCTATATACAGCCACAAATCAACAGCTTCTTATTATACAAAGACATGTTAGTGATTCTAAATAGAATGAAAACTACTTATCCTAATGGAAAGGTCTGGAAACTGATAGAAGGCAAATTCAAAAGGTTAAAAGGAGCAAACGATTTTAGCCTTCAACTGTATACCGATGCAAAAAGCCCAATGGAACAAGATAACTCTAAATCATCTGTTCTTGATAAACACGGTAATGTCAGAATTACTTCAACAGCCGATTTTCTTCATTTTCGGGCAATTGTCATATACGAAATTGGCTGGTAAATAGACAAATACGCACACTCAATTCATAGCTTATAGTTGACTTTTTACTAGGTCACACATCTACTCTGGCAATTATTATGAGGCAGCAGAATCCTTTTTCTGTTTAGAAAGTCTGTGTAACTGGTCTCGCATTTTTTATCACTATGTCGCTACATGTTGTTTGATTGCTAACCAAGAATATGATAAGGCAGTACTTGAGGTGAGACAAATTATGAAGATGATTGAATACAAACGAAAGACTGCAGATGCTAGGCTTTCAGTGAACGATCAATATGCGGAAACCAAAATAGTATCTTGGATCAATTACTCAGAGACACACGATATCTCTCTTACGACATTGTTGGAAAGCTTACATAATCCAATATGGGAGCTCGTCTATCTCTGGAATGGAACTTGCTATTGGAACTATGATATAGCTACGTATATCAAAGATAAAATCTTGAATCGATGGCGTATAAGCAAGGACAGCAACATTCATCATGCGAGAACAAAGGAGCCTATACTTTGCTTAATCATGGGCGTGATTTATAGAGACTCGTTAAAAAACATTGAAGTTGCAATGGAATACTTTAATTCGATTTTATTGCCCAAGGAAACAGAATACGGAAATAATAGTAGCTGGATATTGCCGTATGCAATGTATGAAATTGCAGCAACCCGGGCATTAGTAGCACTTAAAAATGATAATACCTGTACAGAAGATGATATGATTATTGTTATGGAATGGGTGAAATGCATCGAATATTACTATTTAGAAAATCCACAAGATAAAGAATGGGATACTCGCATGCAACTCAAGTGCCAGTTACTGCTTGCATCCTGTACTAACAGATGTTTCTCGAAATAAAAACAAAATGCCAGCTGGTTTCTTTGTAGTACTATACATACAGTGAAAACGGTAAATTTTGTCACTTTCCAAGAAATTAATCGCATTAAGCCGAAAATGATAGTCTCTTTATGTCTTTTTAAAATGAAAGAAATGTCGCAATAAGTTAATTAAAATTGACCTGAAAATAATATGTACTTTCTGATTTTGCTAAAACTTGTTTGTCATTAAACGCAAAATGCTCACATTCTAAGGCAGATTTTGAAAAAAACAAAAAGATATGCTGAGAATTCATTAATTGATAAATATTCTGGTATTAGCAAATACAAATTTTCTAGCACGTCCTTGCTAACATTAGACTAATCATTTTGAGCAAAAGAAACGGTGACGGTAGCGGTGACAATAACAGCAGCGGCAAACTGCTTGGTCATTTCCCTCCTCTCCTTCTGATTGTAGTATGTCCACTCAAAATTGTAAATAAACAAATTAATGTCTTCGACTGTATAAGAAACTTGACTAATTATGAAGCTCATTCAATTTTAGTTAAAGAAAAAGAAGATCTCACCTTGCCTCTGAAGTGGAAACCTGGTGAAGTTTGCATGAGTAAATTGTTACTGAGTGATCCAAAAATCATAAATCTGGTTGTTCGCTCTTTAGTTGGTAACGTTTTTTATTAATTGTAAGATATGGTGTGTATTTAACACAAATTGTCTATAGATTCAAGTATTCCTGCTGAGAGCTATATTTCAACCCAAACTGAATGGACTGATACCAAAGGTATATATACCTTGTATGCTTCACGAGAAAAGAATGATGACAGATTTGCTCCAGTACTTGTTGCTGTTCATGAGAAGGTTACCCGCGTTACAATGTTGAACACCATTGAGTACTGTACGAAGGTTTATGGGAAATGTAGGCTTTTGCCTACAGTTTTAATTATCTCTATTAATGGCTCGTCTAGTCCGATGGATGATAACGAATTCAGTGTTGTTAACGATTTGTTTTTAGTGCAATGTAAATCCAACTTTTGGGCGCGAAAGTATTTTTTGTTTTTTCCTGAGTCAGTCAACAAAAGTGGGACTAATACGCCTAAACCCTCACTTACATAATTGTGTCAGTTTATGTGTAATCCAAACAAAACACTTATCTTTCACCACAATTTAGGAACTGAAACAATAAGCTTGACATGTGAAGCTGTGACAAATAGAGAAAGTTAAAACAAAAACTTTTATTTCGATAAACATTATTCTTGTTTCTTTCGTCATTGGATGTGATGGTAAGATGATTTTAGACTTTTAGATGATTTATATGACTGAAATAATCCTTCTGCTTTGCCTTTGTTGAATATGAGTTTCCAGTTTTTGTTTTTTCCTGGTTTGCTGAAGCTTTCAATAAATAGAGCATCTTCAGTATTATACCTCTTTGTTACAACACTATCCTCTTCCCTTGTACAGTAGTCGTGCCATATAGTGTTAGCTTTTTTTCAGGCACCTCTCAGCACTGAATAGAATTTTAGCATTATATAGCGCGGTTTTTCACAGATTTGTTATCTAGCAGAAGGTCATTTTTTCTTTGAAACTTCTAGCATTATATATAGGATATAGCATTGTATAACGTAGCCTTATATAACGCGGGTACTGTAATATCCTCTTCCCTTGTATTATCTTCCAAATCTTTTTGTATTTTTTCAATCGCAAGTATTCCGCTTTCTGCGTAGCTCTTTGTTTTTTTGTTGATGCTGTCTACTCGATCGTCTTTGTCTTCAATTATTTGCGCAAATGTTCTTTTAGCATCATTTAATTGGTAAAAAGTGCTTGATTTCTAAATCCTTTTGAAGTGAAATACGAATGTACTTCACGAAAAGAAATATCTGAACGCGATAAACACCAAAAGTACAGTTAAAGTCCTTCTAATGTTAATTAAGAAAATACTATTTTATGATGCTCTGGAATTTGATGTAGCTCGTGACGGGTAAGAAAGAGCCCTAGAGCAATCATGGGATCCAATATTCTTTGATTCAAGTGACTAGACGCAGAATCAGCAGTCAATAGTACGCATCATTTTTTAGCTCAAAATTTGCAACTTGCTTCGTGTAGAAGTCCATTTCTACTAACAGTAAATTCTCTTTGGAAGGTGGCGCTTGAGAAAGATTTGGTTACAAATACAAGAATAATAGGCAGTACTTTGTAACGTTTATACGTATGAGATGCATATGCTATAAGCGTCAGCATAAAATCTTGATCAACCTGATACTGAAGCTCAATTAATATTGGCGGCAGTGATTCTGTTGTTTTTATTGGTGACGCATAAACTATATCCGACCTGCTACCGTCAGTCCATTCAGTTTGGGCTGGAATATAGCTGTCAGCAGGAATAATTTCTTGGAAAGTGATATTTAATTTTCTCAAAGTGACAAAATTTACCGTTCTCACTGTAATTGAGCCTACTTTGTTGTATGTCAAAAAAAAAAAAATATGGTTGTACAGGGGCCTTTTCCTTTCGTTTTTCTATTCATCAATCAAACGATATGCTATTAAATGAAAGGGCACACCTATTCTCGATGACTTGAGACAGTCTCTTAAGCTTGGGCTCTTCCTGTGTTTTTTTTTTTTTTTTCTTGAGGAGTTACAGCAGGTCTCTGTTGTCGATTTCAACAATGAACATTATCTACAATAAGCATGTGTTATGATTGCAAATGAATGACATCCTAAATTTGGGGAGAAATAAAATTCTTTATTGCTACTGAGCTGTTTGAATAGGTATATGGAAACTGAAATTACCCAAGTTGAATATAACGATTGGAATCATTCCAGGTTAAAAAGGGTACCGAGATGGGAAGATTAACAGCACGAATTCCAAAAAGAAGGATTACACTAACTAGAAGAGACTTATTTCAAACTATAAACTTTGGTTAATATTATTGGATATTATGCAATGGACATAATACAACTCAACGATATCAAGTATGTTATTAAAATTTATTTTCTTATATTGTATTGATGGATATGTGCGTGAAACTAGTAATTAGGATGAACGTAAAAAAAAAAAAAAAAAAAAAAAAAAAAAAAATAATAGTAAGTGAAAAGGAACTGTAAGAGCGTGTAAAGACATATACAAATAAAAAGAAATGTGTAGTTATGAAGAATATGGTGCATATATGTAACTATCAGTGCATAGAGAGAGAGAGAGAGAGAGAGTGTGTGTGTGTGTGTGTGTGTGTGTGTGATATGGACTGAATTAAGATTGTTTGCTTTTTTTTCTGTTATTGTCAGTATGATTGCAGTGTATACAGTGTTCAGTATCTTGTTGACTATACGCTTCAATAATTGATCTCAATGACTGTATTTCTTTTGTCTGCTTTGATACAAGTGACATTAATGAATATATTCTTCTAATATATTGCATTTCTTTTTCAGTTGGAATTGCTCGAGAATCACTTATATCTTGATGGTTCATCCTAAACTGTTGCTCATTGTTTGCAATATGTGCTATGTTATCGTCGTTTAATAATGATTCAATTGACTGTTTTCCTTTCAAGTTGCAATGATGATTGTGATTCATAGTTTGAGAATACATCCAAGGAAAGGAAAGCTGTTGAAAATAAAAAGGAAAAGAAAGAAAGAAAAATAATCTATTGTACTATTCACAAAAAATGACATTTTTCTTGTATGGCTGAAAATTTACATATAAAGAAAGGCAATGGAATTTTTTTAAAGCCTCAAAACGGTAGCCCGGAGATCCGAAACTAACAAAAGTATATGTTAAATGAGTACTATCGTTTATAACCGATGTACTTTAATCTATCGGTTTTCATTCGTACGTCAAAGTATGGTAGGGTCAATGCGAACTATCAACTATTTTATTGAATTATCAACAGTGAGAAAGAGAGCGGGCCAGCTAAGCCCATCCAATAAAAATTATTTAGACTTTTCTTACTATACTACTGTACTGCACTTGATAAAGCATCTACTAAGAAAAAAGATATAATTGAGAAATATAAATAGCAACAAGTGCTAGCTACAGACTACTACATGTATACGAGTACCCTTATTTCATTATAACGGTACCCAACTTGCTTTTTTTTTTGGGAAAAAAAAATATCAAGGTTCAAACCCAGATTGGAAGGAGATTTTTCGCGTTGACACTTGCACTCTCGCAGATAGATACACGCGAATAAAAATAATGCAATGTTCTAAAAATTACAATTATATAGACCCCTCCTTATAAACCAGTGCAATTATGCTGTTCGGCATAAATAAAGAAATACCACCACACTAATATATCGCATACATAACTTTTTTTGCTTAATTAAGGCAAAGGTATAAGAAGAACATATAATCGTTATTAAGAGCCTTTAAACATTGAAGGTTTTTGTATTAATTTCTTCCAGTAGCTTTCTCTTCTCAGCTGAAATAAAAGAAAAAGAATAACTAATCATAACGGCCCTATTTATAAATAACAAGGAGAATGTTGCCAAAATGTGGTCTTTTTTACGCTTCTTTGTTCTATGGTGATTAATTTATTATCGTGAGAGATAGGGTTCATTATCTCGAGAACAGCCAGATATATAAAGGAAGCATGTCATTTAAATTTTGTTGATAGGAGCATTTTATTCTTGAGAATAATCAAGATAACGTGCTTTGTAAATGATAGGTGTCTTTAGTAGTTAAAGCTTTTTACATGTAACGTAAAAAAAAGAAGCTTCCTATATACTAATTTCTAACCATCACTTTTGTAGTACTTTGTCAATTCTTATGGAACTACTGTATTGAAATACATGTTTAAATTTAATAGATTTCTAGTCGCTTAGAATTTGTATAAGTTACTCTTCTACATTAGCCAAACATAATATATGTATATATATATATATTGTTCCACAACCACTCAATTATGTATACAAAGTGAATTGTTGTAAGGGAGAATATCGAATCTCTGAGTTGAATTAGCGACACTTCTAACTAGCATAAAGTAGACTACTATGTACATCAGTGCCAAGCATCGTAAGTATTCATGCCATAGCAAGATGTTTCACCCCCTTTTTTTTTTTTTTTGTTGAAACATCATTTTCCTGTGCAGTTCGTGTTTTCAAAAACAACTGTTTTTAGTATACAATGGTACCTTTTAACCGAAACTACTACTGTAATGTTAATCGGCGAAACTTTGCTTGTTATTGCGTTTGTAACCTATGCTTTACAGATGCCAACTACTATCTACTTTTGATACCTTGTTTCACAATGTAGAACCTCAAAAAAGTTCTGCAAAAAAAAAAAAAGCTTATTTTTAAAGCATAAACATCGAGTTCTTGTCTCTCCTTTATATATATGTAGTAATTATATAAGCTTACAAGCATAATTATTGTGGTACAGACGACTGTTTTACATATTTAATGTCTATTATAGTTCAATTTTCTTATGTATTTGCTTTACATAACATAGTTATCAAATCGAAACGGTTTCTTTAATTAGTTATAATATAGAAAATTCATATGCTTTCAATGATAATGAAGTTGTGTAGGTATACGTATGTTTCTTCATAAAACTACAGCATTGTTTGACTGCACACCACCTCTTAATATTGTTGAACAAAAGCAAGAAATTTTAAATTATCTGATGATGTCCATACTTACGTAATTTAGTTTTTATCTTTCATTTTGAAAAAGATCCAAGTTCACATAAATGATAATCGTGCGATGTTTCGGAATATCGTTTACGTAACAACAGCAAAGAGAGATTTTTGCTGTTCCATTCGTAGAATAAAATGTGGCGGCGATCAGTTTTGCAGTTCATTTTTCTTTTAAATGTAGTCATTATCGCTAGAGTGTAAAAGAGAGCTAGTTTCAATTTGTTCTTAGGATTGAAGCTTCTCTTCATGTAAAATAGACTGTCAAGTACTTTTTTAACTTAAGTTTCATAAGAGTTACTGAAAAAAAGGAAAAAATTAGCGGCTGATCAAATTTGACAGCTGTAGTTGAAACATATGGAGATGCAAGAGCCACTGTTATAACATTGGAATAGAAGCACAGGAAAATTCATGTTTATAGGATGATCTTTATTCACCAAGTCTCGTGTGATTTTCTTGAGTTAATATTGTATTGTAAATAGGCTTCTTACAAAGATATAGTAGAAACCTTTGATAGAAGAACAACTACACGAAATATTGAATTTATGTTACATATACGTTGATCAATGCAGCTTCTAAAAGGACTTGATGTATCTAGCTGTCATATGTTATATAGTTCTAAAATATCGTATATCAAACAACCTTAGATCAGATTAAGTGCTAGTGCAAAAACAGATAACTATAAATATCATAAGATTATATAATTACTATATAGACAATGGATAAGTATCAGCTAACCTATTAATGTGAAACATTCTATCTGTAACTGCGATTCCGGTAAACTTTGTTTACATAACCCCAGCTCTTCAATACCAGTAGTCTGAAGAAAGAAAGAGACATATAATCATATTTATTTAAATCTTAGATTAGAGACCTATGCATATATAAAATAAACCTTTACTTTTTTGACAAAAAAAAAAAAAAAAAAAAGGTGATTTTGTGAATGTTTCTTAAGCAGCAATGCAACTAAACTGGTTTAACAACTTCGGAGTTGATCTTGAGACTGACAATATTGAAGAGATCAGGCCAGTGCTGTAAAACCTTTTCCTTTTTTTCTGTCAGCAATAATGTATAAATAGGAGTAACAACAAAGTAAATTTCTTTTTCTATCTCTGTATATATTCTCACAAAAAGTAAAAATGGCCGACGAAAAGAAGCCTAATGCTTTTCAACGTTTTAGTAATTATTTAAAATCTCCTGGTAGACAGACTGCTGTGCAATCTGCTGCTCCCTCTCAGTTTATTAGCAAAGGCGGTAATAATGACTGCACCGAACAAGTGGCTATCATAGGTGACACTCCTGATGGATTATTTATCTACAACGAAAATGATAAGAAACCTTTGGGTGCTCGTATTTTCGACTTCCTTACTGATTTCGCTGGTTCTCGTATCATGTTTGTCTTTACGTGTCTTATTATTATTGCCTGGGCTATAATCGGCGGTGTTCTCGGTGCTCCTGACAACTGGCAAATTGCTATGCAAGATGGCAGTTCTATTCAATGTTATATCTCAGATACTCTTTTAATGCGCCAACAGCACAACAATACCAATCGAATGCTTACCATTATTGCTCAACTAAGATCCAGATGCGTTACTTTTAGCAAGTTAATGAGAAAATGTTATGACAAGAACCAATATTTGAGTCCTGAAGAGCTCAATAATATTGCTCAAAAAATGCCTGAAGACCCTGTTGGTGATGCTACTAAATTACCTACTGAAAATCTCTTTGATGTCTGCTGTAACTGGGCTTCTGAAGCTGTTGGTTCTCTTTACTCTTTGGGTGTCTTTTGGGGTGGTATCATTGCTTGGATTGCTGTTGGTCATAGTCTTGGCTGGAGTGATATGTGGCAACTATACGTCAATACAGCTGTTGCTGTCCAACTTACTTTCACTTCTATGTTCTTGCAAAACACTCGTCGTCGTCATATGGATTATCTGGAAAAATGCCTCAAGTGTGTCCGAGTTTCTGACACTGAATTAGAAGTCCTCTTACGTCAAGCTACTGGTGATAATACTCCTAACCCTATTGTTTCTATTTCTCCACATAAGGTTTCTCGTGGCGTCCGTTTTATTGATTACTATGGTGATGTTATTGGTACTGGTATTGGTGCTGTTATCTCAGTATGTGTCTTTATTGCTTGGTTCGCTATTGGTGATGTTCTTGAATGGAGTGACGATTGGTGGTTGATTATTGGTACCTACACTGGTTTAGTCGGTTTTGTTGATGGCTTTGTGTTGCGTAACGTATACTTCCGTCAAGACAGTCTTTTGGATGAACAATTTGAAGAAGTTACTCAAAGCGATCTTGGTGTTTATCAATATCTCAACATGGCTCCCCCTAACAAATATCGTGACCGTAAGATTACTTTTAGTGAGAGAGTAAGTGAATGGATGGGGGATATGTGTGCTACGCCTCTTGCTGTTTTGTTCTCTGTCTTGGTCGTCATTGGTTTGATTTGTTTTGCTTCTGCTGAAGGATGGAATACTACCGCTCAATTAGTTTGCAACACGCCTACCATGATTATAGAAGGTTTTCTGCTTATTGTTTTACTTCAAGCTCATAACATGGCTAACACAACAAGGCGTATGCAAATGCATGATATCCTTCTTAGAAGACTCAAACTACTTGAATATGTTCGTTTGGCTACTGGCTCTGGCAGCGTCTATGCTATCAACGAAAAGGATATTCAAGAGGCCGCCCTCGATTGTGTCAAGAAAAACTAAGACTGGTGCTAATAGATTTTTTTTTTGAACTAATAACTAGTAACTACAACCTACATTTTTATAAATCCCTCCTCTTTCAAAAGATACCTACAAGATTTACATTGCATATTAATATAATAAAGTTATTTTGAACATTAAAACATTGATGTATGCTATGCGGATATAATTATTGTAGCATACTTATAGTGAAATTTTGGAGCAATGAAGGTGTGTATTTGGCAAAATTCAAAAGGGGAAGATCTATTTACTCCCAGTGGCGACAGTTTAATATTGTATATTGTCCACCACAACTTCAGGTTCTAAATTCATTTTGAGGAGTTTGATTTCGCGTAACTGTGGCATTAGCTCAAAAAGCCTAGTAGTACCGAAAGACTAATTAGCTTGCTATGTCCTTCAAGTGTTACCGAATTTCCATGTTTTGTTTATTGCGAACATTACGTGTACTATAACGGCGCACTGCAGAGATACAGTGTTGGAAGTCTTTTTGCATTATCGCTCTAAGCCTGTAAAATTCAAATTGACAGTAGAATGGTACGCTTAGTAAACATAATGTTACCATTTTGCTTTCCACGCATCAATTGATCAGACAGTCTATAACCATATCGAGTAATAAAGATTTATATCAAACACATCATTGCTTCCCGGCTGCATTTTTAATTCAGATCTGCCACATAAAATTTTCCCCTTTTTTTTTCAACTACATATCATTCACCAGCTCTGAAACAATGACAAACGGGAAGCAATTCATCGGTTATGCCGCTTTAGAGCCTTTTGTATTAAACGACGAAAGAACTCATTTAAAAGTGTATGAGTTTCAACCTCGGCCTCTTGAAGCTGATGAAGTTGAGATTCAGGTTTCAGCATGTGGCATGTAAAGAAAAACGAATCGGGCAAAAATCAAAAAATGAACTAATTTAACGAAAACTTTATAGTTGCGGGTCAGACATACATCAAATTACAAATGTAATAGAAATGCTTTACTCAAAACTGAACATTATAACTAAATAATACTTGATTGATGTAGGGCTGGGGACGTGCAGTCTTCCCTTTAATTGCTGGCCACGAATTCATTGGCACAATTACAGCTAAAGGAGACCAAGTAAATGAGCTTAACATTGGCCAACGCGTGGGAGTTAGTCCTGTAAGTAGATCGTGTGGGGAATGTGTGCAATGTAAAGACTCTTTTTCGCAACTATGCACCTCCAAAGTAACAACCTACAATGGAAAGTACAAAGGCTTTCCTTCTTTTGGTGTAAGCTCGTTCAAGGAGAAACATACATAGATTTTATCACCAACAATCTGTTATATTTATTAGGGTTATGCAGATAAAGTCAGAGTTCAATCGAGATGGGCTATTCCAATCCCTGAAAATATCAGTGATGAAGAGGGTGCTCCACTGTAAGCCAGATAACACATGTCCGATCAAACTTGTGATCTTTAATATCTTCCTAATTTAGACTTTGTGCTGGTATCACAACTTATCTTCCGTTCAAACAGCATAATATTGGCCCCGAAACTTCTGTTGGCGTAATAGGTATTGGTGGTCTTGGTCATTTAGCTGTAAGTAAAATAAGAATCCCTTTCGCTCAAGGCCTTATGCCCTAAGATTGACATGCATGTAATAGCTTCAATGGGCCAGAGCTAAGAAATGTAAGAAAGTTGTTGCGATTTCAACATCTGAAAAGAAGCGTAGTGATGCTGAGAAATTGGGTGCCACGGATTTTGTAGTTTTAAATGACCAAGGTGACTTTGATGGATCATATGTCCACAGTGTCGATATATTATTAGTTTGCGGTTCCGGTAAATCTACTAACTGGAAGAAACTTGCGGAATTAGTAAAAACCAGAGGAATTATTCACTTCTTTGACGTCCCTGAAGAACCTATTAGCCTCCCCATTGAAATTCTCGTATATCAAAACAGAACAATTACAGGTACTTATGTCGGAAGTCACGAAGACCTTCGAGAAATGCTCGACTTTGCTTCAGAGACTGGTGTACGATCTTGGGTTCAAACCGTCGATAACTCGCTTGAGGGCGTGAACCAAGGTGTTAAAGACTTCATGAATCGTAAGCCGCATTATAGAATCGTAATCAAAGGCGAAGGGCGCTCAGCTTAAAGCTAGTAGCAAATAAAAGTGGTTTTTATTTTTCCCAAAGTTTAGTGTTTTTTAGTCATTAATGACATATTCTAAAAGCCTTCTTTTGGCCACATCCAATTAAAAGTGTCTTCGATTTCACCATTCTGGATGCCACGATACTCCTCAGAAAGTTGCTTGAAAACTGCGCCAATCTCTGATTTATCCCCTTTTTTGACAAACGAGATTGTCTTATCACCACGCACGATCGATTTTACAGGTGTTATAACAGCTGCTGTACCACAAGCAGCAACTTCCTCAAAAGTTCCATCAACAACTTCTTGCCAATGAACAGGACGCTCTTCAATTTTCCATCCAAACTTGCGAGCAATTTGTATGAGAGAAATGCGAGTAATGGACTTTAGGATAGAGCTTGAGTCCGGTGTAACAAATGTACGGACACCATTTGAATCTATATATAATAAGTTATTATAACCACTTGCTTATTACCAGATTATTTGGAATAAACCCGTCACTTACCAGGATAAGTAATACCGATGAAATTGGAAGTAGAAAATTCATCGATATAGTTATGCGTCTTTGCATCCAGGTGAAGAGTAAGGTCAAAACCAAGCTCTTTTGCTTTCACAATATGAGTAAATGTAGGAGCGTAGTTACCTCCCAGCTTGGTGCTACCAGTTCCCAATGGAGCAGCTATAATATGCATCCCGAAATTGATTAGATATACATAACGTCAAATGCGCAGAATTTTTTTTTACTTCTATCAAAATCTTCAATGACAAGAGCGTCGACAGCAAGATTGTACAAGGGATCAACGGGCATTACAAAGACGATAAAAGTAAATTCGAGAGACGGCCCCATTTGAACGCGTGGTCCACTACCGAATAATAAGGGACGAATGTACAATGCGCCACCAGTTTCTCTGGGAGGAACAAATTCGAGATTTGCCTGAACAGCACGACGAACAGCTTCCACAAACATGTCAACTGGAACATTAGGCATCAGAGCCATATCAGCGCTACGTTGCATTCTCTCTGCGTTTTCATAAGGACGGAATATGCGCACTCGGTTCTCTCCATCACGGAAAGCTTTCATACCTTCAAAACACTTTATAAAGTCAATTAGAACGCAAACAAATATCTATTTCTAAACAACACATACTTGTTGACCGTAATTGAGACCTGTTGCGCCAACATGCACTCTTAATAAAGGGTCTATCTCCATCGCGCCTTCGTCCCAACCTTTACCTAGAGTCCAGGTGTACTTGACATAGCCATTCAGGTCTCTATACTGAAATCCCATGTTGCTAAAGTCGAACGTAGCGGAAGGAGGTGTAGCAATAGGTTGAGTCATGTTTTATTAATTAATAGGGAAAAAAGAAAGAGAAAAAAAAAAAGAGATAATTTTCTAGAGTACAAAAAGGGATTTAAGTAGAGTCAGATGATGCTGCTGCTGCTTCTTCGTGAGGTTCCGCAACTACGCTTTGATAGATGGTTGCAACAATGCCTAATGCGTGAAGTCGATTGGGTAATTGATCTTTATTGCATTTACCTAATACTTCGTCACAGACATCACGTAACACACTCTCAATTTCCAACTTTGAACCTCTCCAAATAGCTTCCAAACCCTATTTTATAAAATAAACTCACTAAGACTAGTTCGAATATACACGGAATTGCTCTTTCTGTTTACCTTTGTTGCAGCAGCCTCTTCCAGTTTTGCCTTTTCTTCTTCGGACAGTCCCTTTTCTTCGGCTTTTTGGAGTTCACCAAATGTTGATTGTAAGTCATAAGCTGTTTTTAAGGTGCCTACTGTCTGACTAAAGATGTATCCCTTTTCTCTAATACTATAATACATGCCTCCTAATCCAAATATCGACTTTTTACTGTTATATTGGGTGACTTTGGTATTGTAAGTGTAGCCAATTGTATGTAACAGATCCACACCATGATTTTCCAATTTCAAATCTTCTGCTTCTCGAGTTATTTGCTTCACAAACTCTTCTTCACCAAGGGTATCATACAAGCTCAGTTTGTGAACGAGCTTGTCTGTAAGGAATTCAATACGTTTCGCACGCACGACATTACGTTCCTGTTCTGATTCTAATCGCTGTGCTTCTTTCTCTGCTTTTTCCTCTGGTGTTAAGTCTTGTTCGTTCTCTTCCGCTGTTTCTAATGCTTCTCTCATGTCTTTACCAATCGATATTTCACCAATAATATCAATGAATCTATCGCCACCAAATGATTGCTTAAAGAAATCTTCAGGATCAACTAGATAACAGTTTTTTTTTTTTTTTTTTTTTTTTTTTTTTTTTTTTTTTTTTTTTGGTTAACACAGCTCTATTCCCTCTTCGACATAAAGTAATTTTTACCGAATCCACCGTCAGGTTTGACACCTGTTTCTTCACCGATCTCATTATATCGTTTTCTAAGCTTAGGGTCTGAAAGGATTTGATATGCTTCTGAAATTTTCTTAAACTACAAACAGTTCATATAAGATCATTTTTTTCTTTTTAGCCTCAAGTTCAACTTTACCTTATCTTCAGCAGATGGGTCATTTTGGTTTTTATCAGGGTGGTATTTGATAGCCATTTTACGGTAAGCTTTCTTTATTTCATCTTGATCTGCAGTTACAGCAACACCTAATAACTCATAATATTCGGTAGATACAGGCTTTTCGTCTAAAGTTTCAAGTTTGATTAGTTTACTATTATTTGCAGCGTTTTTTTTTTTTCCGTTTTTATTGTCTACCTGATCCTTTCTTTCTTGATGTCTTTGGCTTTGATGATTGTTGTTTTGGTGGGGCTTGATTAGGCTCAGTCACTTGATACGTTTCAACTTGATCGCAAGCCCAACATTTCACCTTGACTTTCTCACCAACTGCAAGGCCCTCGGGTAAATACTCAATAGGCGTAATGCACTTTTTACAAGATGTCTTGATGTAGGGTTCTGGTTTTCGTGAATCAAGTATTTTTGTCATTATTCCAAGAAAGAAAAAAGAAAGGGCCATCCATGTCTGGGGCTAAAATAATGAATTTTTTCCTTAGTCATGCTAAAATAGTATCATGAAACATATATAAACAAAATATCATAGTTTGCGCTGCTGTAGCTGAAGACTTTATTAGTTCACTCATGGTCTAAAAGCAAGAATTACATAAACATTACTTGTACAATCGTGAAACGCAAAACGGCATCCAGACATAGTCTAGGCATCTGTTGTTAGCAAAAAGACAATTTTTTTCTTCTTCTCTCGTTTCTATAGTGACGGCAATATGGATAAGGCATATTGTATAGATGAATGACTGGTTTTTACAGATTGTTCTTTTTATTCATAACATGCATATGAAGAAAGTGTATTAGTTGGTAATAGTAATAGTAGTAGTATGGTATTAGCGACAAGGGGAAAAGAATATAATATAGATATATAAGGGAATAGAATAGCATAGTAAGTTCTGATTGTTAAAGAGAACATAGTATACATTGATTAAGACGATGAAGACCTTGGGGATTCCAAAGTTGAATAAGTAATTGTAGATTCAGTTGAGCTTGATAGCCTTTCAATGCTTGAGCCTAAATCAGATAATGTACTTGTATTTTCACTGAAAGCGGTTGCAACTTTATCTGGATGTAATCCGCAAGTAAGTAACATATTGGGTAAAGTTCCCATTCTATAAGCCTCGGTTAATATATTGATATAAGCCTTCACTTATTTTCTTACCTTGCTATAAACATTTGTAGTCTTAGTTGAATAGATTGTTGATATAATTCATGTAGTGAACGATGCTTATAATGACCACTACGAAGATGACGAATAAAATTGTAGAATTCTATTACAGCGAGTAAACGATCACGGCAGTATCTGTCTATACAAGCCCATTCATCAAAATAAGATATTCTAAATCTATATTTTAATTCTTCCGGTCTCGATTTTGGATCTTTTATGTTTCTTCCACAGGCTTGACAACCCAAAAATACAGAAGAAGAAGTGAATCTTTCCCATAAAGTAGCAGTAGCTTCTTCTTTTAATTGACGGTCAGCTTGTTCAGTAACAAAATTTTCGGGACATTCTTCAACAAAGCAAGTTTTGACTAAAATGGCATCTATGATTTTTTTACTGCTTAATTTAGGGTTCGGACCAAATCGTAAACAAGGGGCGATGTCGTCGTGTAAACAATACTTTATGTATTTCAAAGTGTGTAAATTTCGCAAGGACGTCTTTTGACATAACTGTATAAAATCATTGAATTCCATTAAAGCTTTATCGTCTTCCAAAGTGTCTAAATAAAGGCCTAAATCTAAGCCATGCATCATCATTATTTCTAGTTGAGCTCGGTCCATTAAATCGCCATTTTGTTGTACACTGTGGTCACTGCTGGTGATATGAGCTTGCTCCTCTTCATTATTATTGTCGTTGTCATTTATTTGACTTTTAATTACTGATAATTGATTTTCAACTTGTTCTAATTCCAGACGAGCTGCTTTCAAGTCAGATTCTAATTGGTTATTTTTCTGTTGTAGAATATCTTGTTCTGCTTTTTCTACGCTAATCATTGAATTGACTTCTTCAAATAAACGTTGTGTAAGTTCTTCAAGCTCTTTTTTAACATTTTCAGTTGATTGTTGAATTATTTTAACTTGTGAGGTTTCTTCTTTACATTTTACTTCCAAGACTTTCAAGTCATGTTGTAAAGAAACGATGCCATTTGACGTTTGTTCAATTTCTGACTTTTTATCTTTAATTGTCTTTTTCAAAGTATCCAACATAGTTTCTAATTCATGACCTTTTTGAATGATTGTGTCTTTCTGAAGCAGTAACTCTTCTAATTCACTTTTTGTCTTGTCATGTTGTATTTGATATTCTTTTAAAGGCTCAAATGTAGCTTCACCACAATCTGCACAACAATATTCTGAGTTGATAAGTTCATTACAAGAACAAAGAGGCAATTCCAAGTGGTGATTTGAAATGACTGGACTATTTGTACTTGTTGTACTATTGCTACTATCTATATCGTATGCTATTTCTGATCGTTCAACTATGTCTAACTTGCTACCACTGTATTCTGAGCTAATAATACTAAGTGCTTCCATGACGAAGGAGGAAAAATTTTAGGAAAAATCAAAAAGAAAAAAGAAAAAATAAAAGGCGCACACACACACACACACACATATATATATATATACACCCATACGCATATATCATTTTTATATAACACGCAGCTTTATTTGGAGATTAGCCTTTCTCCTACTGCTCCCTTTCTCCCCCCTACAAATTATTAAATTTCATCTACACCAAGATTTATAACAACAAATATATTAAGATACATAAAAACATCATATCTCCTTATTACACTGCTGGAACTGGTCTTTTTGCGTAACAAAGCCCAATAATGAACACCAATGATATAATTACCTCTTTGTTATAGAGATAATTGACAACAAATTACCAAACGAGTCACACAAATGTGAGTATGATAATAGTATAATGTTCGATATCAGTACAGCAAAATACAGACATTTCATGTTCTCAGGCTTTAGACATAAACATCTAGTTGACCAGCTCTGTTTGGTAATTGCGTTTTGTATATAACTGTTATCACTCGCTGAGACATAAGAAATAACAGCTCGCTTATTGGAGTATACCGTAACTTAGTTATATATATACTAGCACTATCATTGGCGAGCCACAGTCGTACTTGGTGTTATGCATATAAGGATCAGTAGAATATATAACAAGTGTTTTCCTGAAAAAACACGTTCTCGATTTAACGAGTGTTTGATACATGCTAAAATATGATATCCTACTAAGTCAATAAAGAAGAGATTGGTGTCTTCCCATATGTTCTCAGTATGCTGACATGAACCATTTCAAAAAGGTGTGTTTAGTTACCAAAGCATCAAGACATATACCTGTTTAACATTTGCTGCTTGGTAATAAGTTAAATAGATAATGTCTTCTCTATCCCTTTCTTTCTTCATTTTATATTTTTTTTTTTTTTCTATGAAGAGAACGGTACAAGGTCCTATTGAATCTTATCTTGAAGCAGCTAGAATCAAGAGTGTTCGGTTAGAAAGCCCTTTAAAAAATCAACTACTGATTTTGGATCTTAATGGCACACTTGTCTCAAGAGTTAATCGGAACAAGTCAATGTACCTTCGTCCTTATGGTCAAGAATTCTTCAACTACATTTTCGACAATTTTAAAGTCATGGTATGGTCCAGTGCACAAACACATTCCGTCAACAATATGAGCCGTATGTTCGGAAAGAACAAGGAAAAAATACTCGTGTTATGGGATCGAACAAGTTTCAATTTGTCAACACGAGATTTTAATCGTAAATCATTGACAATCAAGGATCTAGACAAAGTATGGAGTCACTTTAAGGGTGAGTACGATGCTACAAATACTATTTTGTTGGACGATTCGCCAAAGAAAGCGCAATTACAGCCATACAACTGCATTCATCCCACTGAATTTGAACACACTTCTGAAGATTTTGCTGCCAACGGAGATGCTGAGCTCATTAACGTAATGAATTACTTGAAAAAATTACAGTTCCAAAGCAATGTTGCAAATTATATGAAGGAAACCCCATTTCATGCGGAAGAAAAAGCTTCAAACAAAACTTATTTGGTAGAACATTATTTGTTTGCTGATGAACCTACTAAAAAAGGCTTGTTAGTTGATCTGCAGCCTAAAAAACAAACAAACAAAAGGGATGATTCTACTCTTGTAGAGAGTTTATCCAATTTGAAAATTTAGACCAATCAAATAATCACGTTTAGAAGGATATTATTCAATACACTTTATAAATAAAGGGGGTAGAAGAAGATCAAAGCTTCACTTTTTTCATTTTTTCATTTTCTTTCAGCATGTTGTACCTGACCAATGATCTCGGTCTACTGCCATTCTTCTTACCGTTTGGTGTGATTGGGTTTTATAGATATTTATGGTTTTTCATCAAAGTGGCGGCATGGCTTGTATACAGACCTAAATTACCCAAAGCTAACCCAACCTATATCCCAGAAAAAGATGTTACTATTATTGTCCCAACAATCGATGCCGGTGAAGAGTTCAAAATTGCTGCAAAGAGTTGGTTAGCATGTAAACCTAAAGAAATCATTATCATTACAGAAACAAAAATGAGAGAACCTTTACAGCAGCTAGCAAACGATGTCGATCCCAGTAAAATTCGAGTCCTGACCGTACCAAAAGCCAACAAGCGACTTCAAATGGTTGCAGGTGTCAATGCTACGAAAACAGAAATTATTGTATTCTCTGACGACGATGCTATTTGGAAACCTACCATGTTAGATTACATTTTAGCGTGCTTTGAGGACCTCAAAATGGGTGGTGTAGGCACGAGTCAAACTGTACACGCTGTCGACTCCAATGGCCATCAAACACTATGGGAGATCTTAGCAGGATACCGATTAACCAGTCGAAATATTGAGATCGCAGCTTCTACACATATTGATGGTGGTATATGTTGTCTTTCGGGTCGTACTGCAGCTTATCGTACATTGATTCTTAAAGACCCTGCCTTCCAATATTGCTTCACAAATGACTTGTGGCTCGGAAAATACCCACTAAACTCTGGCGATGATAAATTCCTCACTCGTTGGATGGTCTCACATGGATGGAACACTTATGCTCAAGTTTGTAAAGAAGCAGAACTATTCTCAACATTCAAAAACAATTGGCGATTTTTAAAGCAAGTACTTCGCTGGACCCGTAATACCTGGCGTTCTGACTTTAGATCCTTATTCACAGAAAGGTACATTTGGAAAAGACACCCTTTTGTAGCATTTACCATGGTGGATAAAATCTTTAATCCTCTCACGTTGATTTCGGGACCGATTCTTGTTGGCGTATTTGCTTCTCTTCAAGAAAAACATGCGGGCCCTACAAATCCTCCTTTACCTGGCTGGAACATCGCAGTCTCCTATATTATTTGGCTTTTATTTACACGTTTCATAAAACTGGTACCTCATTTTGTCAAGCGACCGCAGGATATCTGGGCATTACCAGCTTGGCTTATTTTCAATTACTACTTTGCAATTATGAAAATTTACGCTCTTTTCACATTGCACGAAGTAGGATGGGGTACTCGTGCTGGTGTAGGTACCGAGCTAGCTGCTGATATCGGAAAAGAAGATCACGTACACATTGACATGGAAGAAAAGGTAACTCCCTACCAAAACCCCTTTTTCTCTGAGGAAGAAACTGCTGTTACAGAAATAGGGGCCAATGAACAACATCCTCATCATAATCATATTCCTTATAACCAAACATCATAGTACATTATATATATAGAATAGTGTTAGTAATAAATTATACACTTTAGAAAGTAGCATAAGATGGAATTATGTATACATAATCCACGACGCATGTTTAAGTACATAGTGCATAGATAGAATTGCGCTTCAAATATCAGTATATATTTTAATCTATGTACAGGCAAAATGGGAAGGTGGTAATTATGGTAGGGGATATTTTTATTCTTTGAAACCTTTTTTTTTTTTTTTTTATAATTTTTTCACTTGTGCAAGTATCAAGCGTCTGTATTCAGGGGAAGGGGGAGGGGAGGGGAGGGGGAGAGACATGGGGAGCAAAGGGTAGGGGGTTGGGAAATTGTGTATAAGTGTGAAATTCTGTGTGTGTAAAAAGTGCTATATAGCAAAAAAGAAAAGCTGTGTTATGAATACAAAATATAGATTAGAACTGGAGGGAAAAGATATATAAAATTCAATTGATTTACTTATTGGCAAGCACGCTTGATCATCTAAGAAAAGAAAATACAGTCAGTAACTATTTACTAAAAAAAAAAATTATTAAAAAAACACTTACTTCCTTGGCCCAACGGGCTGTTTCTTTAGTGGAAGTACCGGAATGACGGCTTGTTCTAGCTTCACGTAACAAAACTGGGATCCAATCTTGTTGGAAGAATCCTTTGAGTTGTCCTGAGAATGTTTCAGCAAGATCACTATAAATAAAACGTTATTAGTCAATTCATATGATATTCACTCTATTGATTACTCCGTACCCTAGTAAACCAATGATTGATCTTGTGAGTGAATCAGTTCTATTAGGATCGATAGCGATAAGATGTACGAATTCAAACACATGAGGTAAATAAGGCAATAACATGCTAGCTTGTGCTGTTCCATTTAACCCTTGCACAATACCAACATAAGCTTCGATACAGCCTTCGTATAATGTGTTAACATAATCAATCATATCGTAGTTATCTCTATCGGCACGCATGCTACCAGCTTGTTGCAACACCATCATAACTACTTCTAAATATCCACAGAATCCTTCTCCAATAGCCAAGGCAATATCACCGAAACAAGAGAGAATGGCAGGCTTAACAGTACGGTGAAGAACAGGTGATTGCAAGTTGGAGACAAGCAATTGCATCAAGTTGTTGCAATAAGGTGTAGCATCTTTGCCAAGTGCACGACAGATATCACCAATAAGACCAACAGCAATGGAACACAATTGGTACTCGGCAGGGTTTTGCAAAGCTGTACAAAGGATAGGCATAAATGATTCAGCATATCTCTTGAAATCAGCTTCTAAGGAACTAGTCATAGCGCCAATAGCCAAGAAAGCATCTTCAGTTGTAGTGGCAAGTTTGGATTGATTGTTCAAAAGTTGAAGAACAACTGTCATGATACGATCGGCAACTTGGGTAATGTCTCTAGAAAGACGACGAATACAGCTGGTCAAGACAGCTAATAAACTAGATTGTAATTCAGAGTGTTCAGCTCTGTCATCGGCATCAAGAATCTGACTTTCCATAGCCATAGAAGCTTCTAAACGGTCCAATACAGCCAACACAATTCTTTGGACAGTAGGAATACAGTCGTTTGCTGAATACATGGCAAGGGTGGAAATAGCTTCATAGGCAGATGTTCTGCAGTTAGATTCATTGTCGCCTCTTTCAGTAAATTGCAAAAGAGCAGTGATAATTCCTTCAAAGAAAACAGAGAGTGTGGAAGTACCCTTTTCTTCACCAATAGCAGGACCTAATTGCTCGGCCAAGTTCATGAGAGACCAACAGCAGTTGCCCACAATACGAGGGCTGTCTTGAAGACCATAAACAAGGGCTGCAACCAATTCATTCAAGTAATGACCAGGCTTGATGCATTCGATGAGCAATTCACAAATACGACCAAGAGTCCAGGCCACAGTATCCTTGACATGAACAACACTGTCTTTCATCATTGTAATCAAAGCAGGTAATGCCTATAAAAATGTTAGTTGTGAAAATAAAAAGCGGGTTATGTGTATTTACTTGATCAACTAAGGGTGTCAAAACAGTAGGGCTAGGACCATCTAAGATGGAGCCGAAAGCCATAACAGCAGCTTCACGGTGTCTCCAATCTTCGTTTTGAATATTGGCTTCAATGAAGGGTACAACAGGTTGAATAACCGCATTTCCAACACATTGAGCAAGTAAGGAAAGACAAGTGGCAGCAGCCATTGAAACAGTCCATTCATCTTCATCATAGTCATCTTCTTGCTTTGTGAGAATCCACAAAAGAACAGGAACAATATCATTGAGAGCTAGCTCTGCAAAATGATAGCTAATACGTTCGGGTTGTTCCCCTATCTCTTGTGCCTAAAAAATCAATATTAGTACAAGTAACGCCATTGGATATATCAAAAACCTACATCAAGCATTTCTTCTCTTAAATCAATTTCTTCGTCACAAACGGTTGACCAAAATTCAATAGCTTGTAAAGCAACACGGTAGTCAGTGTTGTTCATACCTGCAACAGTGAGCTAACCAAGTACATTGTTAGCACGTAAATAAACCACTACTTGTCTATACTTACACCAAACAAAGCCTTTTCCATATATACTCGCATTTTATCGTAGTAAGTTTGCATAATACGGACAAGACATTGGAATGCAGCAATTTGGACTTCGTTAGACTCACTTTGAGTGGCTTCACAAACAACTTGCATGATGAAGTTTCTTTCGCCCTATATAATCGTTACTATTACCAGCATAACGTCTAATACCTTTAGTATCCCTACCTCACGCTCAAAATTTTCCTTAATGAAGTCAAGTGAGTTGATCAAGGCATTGATGGCAGCGAGACGAACTTCTTGGCTATAGTAAGGAATTAGTAACACATTCATGGCACATTATATAACAATACATACTTGGGTTCTTCTCTGCGAGCACCTTGGGCGACAGCATTCAAGATATTGTTGGATTGACTGGCAAGTACCATAGGGTCCTATTCATTAAGAAGTACAGCTATTAATGTGATGAATAGTTGACTGAGATATCAACTTACAGTAGCTTCGCAGACATAACCAAGAGATTGTAAAGTGGATTGTTTTAAAGTATCGTCACCAGCTTGGATGTTTTCAAGCATAATGTTGATAAGATCAGGCCAACCGCCTAAAGGTAATTCAATTTCGGCGATAGCGGCAACAACCTAAACAAAAGTTGAGTAAGTGTATGCCACATACGAGACTCCTTTATTGACATACCTGACCAGCAATATTTCCAACAGGTTTTTTGGGAGAACGCAAAGATTGAAGAGCCTACAAAAACAGTCATTTTAACACGTAAAATTCTCCCCTTTGAGTTATAACAACTTACGCCTTGTTTGACTTGAATACGAATATCTTCGCTAGTTGTAACCCATCTTTGTGAAAGCTCCTCTTTGCGGGTATATTCCTATCAAAATCACATTCAATAAATTACGTCAACACACCAAAAATCAACTAAAATTACTTTGGCTGTCAAACTGTTCTTTAAAGCAAGACCAGCAGACATTCTAATAGAATCATCAGCTTGTTCGTTAGCAAGAAGTTGACACAAAGAAAGAACATAACCAGACTATAATTATAAAGATTAAATTAGTATTTTAAGCCTGCAGTTTCCTTTCATCTTTCTCTCCCATTCCAAACTTACGTAGTTTTCTTGTGCAAATAATTCCAACTTTTGGGTAGCTTCTTCACGCAAAGCACGATCTACAATTAAAAGCAAAATTAAGTAAATTTGAAAACAATACTCGCATTAAAATTTACCAGGGGATAAAGCATTGGTAAGTAATGTAGCCGCGTCCATTTTACTTTTCTCTTTTTAAATTAATCTCGAAAAAAAAATATAAAATTTGATTCTATAAAATAGATATATAATCAGTCAATGTTGATAATGATCCAAACTACGAACACAAGCTATTTACCTATAAAAACCTCAAAAAAAGAGTCAAAGTGTTTGAAGAAAAAAAAAGAATAAAAAAAAAAATTTTTTTTTTTTTTTTGATACTTTTTCAAAGTTCAAAAACGAACAATTGAAGTTCCACCAATCAAAAGCTCCACTTTCTTAGTCTTTTTTCTATAGCCAATTGACGCGAAACTTATTTTTTTTTATTGTGGCTGCCAATGCAAGGAGGCGTAATCCAGTTTTTTTTGCTCTTCAAGTTCAGACTCTGTTAGCTTCTTCTTTGGACGAATTGAAATTAACTTTTTGACTTCTGTCTTCCTTTTTTGGACAAGCCATAAAAAGAAATTATGAAAAAGGAAAACTAATTTTCAGACAAAATGCGAGCTTTGGATCACTTTAATTTTATTCCAAGTAATTAGTCAGTCTGTTACGTGCCTTCTTACTTGTGACTTTTAAAGGTTTTATTATTAGAGTTTTACTCTTTTCTCCTATAGTAATAGTACTTGTTATGATATGATAGATTTTGTGGTGCCAAATAAATTTTGATCCTTCTTTAATGGCGAGTAGTCTATACTTGTTTCTTAAGGATTACTAATTTATTATCGTGTGGAACCTTTTCTGTGGAGTATAAATGCAAAATACAACAGTTCTTATATAAAACTTTAGTCTTTTTCTTCTGTTTAATAAAACTTTGACTATATTTCGTCTCAATAATAACTCGATTACCACAGCATCAATACACTCAAGAATAACTTTTTTGTGCTCCTCATTAAGAATGCGTGGACGACCAGTCTTTCTTTTTTTTTCAAAGATATTATCAGAATCCCTCTCGTACTGTTCAGCCCTTTTTTGCGCTCTACGAACGTGAATCCCAAGCTGTTTTGCAGTAACAGCAGCCGAGCTCAGACATTTCTCAAACAACATCTTAAAGTTCCTCACTTTATTCTGATCAGAATAGTGTGTATAATTTTGCTTCATAGATGTCTCCCCCATAACAAGATCACTACCAGGCTTTACCTCCTTTTCCACTTGCATTGCCTCAGCCGTTTTCTCGTTCTCCAGAGGTAGTTGAGCTAAGTATTGTGTATGAGAACTCAATGTTTCAAGACGAAACTGCTTCTCATCAGCAATATGATCCATCGGTTCAGCCCTGCCATACTTGCTGACGACAGAACCTTTCCCATTTTCATACAAAAATTGAATGTTCATTATGAGATGCGGTTTTGGAGAGAAATAAAAGGAAGAGGAGCACTTGATGTGCACTTTTATATACAATGATGCCAAGGCTAAACATTTTTGGCAACAGGACATCCTATTTGTCAACGAATACAAATTTACATTTCGTACATGAATTTTGTTCTTGCCATCTGATGAAATCATTTTCCACCAGGGCGAACATATTTGTTGTGCAACATGAATTCTGCTTTCGTCATTGGCTGCATTTGCTTTCCGACAAGAACGAATTGACTTTTCTGGAAACAGTGTATGTTCCACGACTTTGGCACTCGTATAACGCGTTTGTATCACACATATTTTTCTCCAGAAACGCGAATACTTTGTATAAGTTTTATGTTTAGCATGTAACACTTTTGACAGCCCATTCGCGAATTTACTGCTGTTATAGATGCATCTTCTGTAATCCAGGTCTTAATTAAACAGATCAATGTTACGCCTGTAAGTTACCATTTAATTTTTTGGGTCTTTAAAGTCTATTACACAAAGTTTATTATTGCTTCTCTTTCTCTCTCAAATAATGGGAAGAATTCCGTATGAAGTCTACCTCAAAATATTCAAACAGTTGTCTCCGCGGGATATATTTTCCTGCGTTTTGGTTTGCAAAGAATGGAAGAGACCCGCTGAAAATTGTCTTTTTACTAATCTCAGTATTGCCAATGATCAAAATTTGGAAAAAGCCATCACTTTCTTTGTTAACTATCCCACAATTGCTAGCACTGTAGAAGATCTTACAATTCGTGATAACAGCAATATCCATTCTTATTTAACTCAACTATGGCAACTATGCCCAAATTTAAGGGCATTTGATATCAGAACTCTTAGTTCAAAACGCGATAAGTTCGACATAACGGAAGCTGGTGCATGGAAGAAACTTGCATTTTTGTCGATAGAGGAGGAGTATTGCGGCGAGGAATTTCTATCGGCATCTGAGTTAATCCTTTCTAACTGCTGCCCTAGTATCACACAAATATGTATCAACATTGCTGACTCTAAGAACAACGATGCTGAGCGACAATATTGTGCCCGTATCTTTAAGACTTTAAAAAACGCTCCAAAGCTCTCGCATCTGGAGGTGACTTATATCTACTGCGATGTACAAGACCTGGAAATAATACACAAGCATGCACCAAATCTCTCTTCGTTAACGTTCTCTGCTCCTGACTTCTGTTTTGGAAATTCATGGTTAGATGATATAGAGCCTACACATTTAGATAACTTTAAGGTAGAATTCCTACCAGCTATAGTTCAAGGTCATCATGTGCCTATTATTTCAGATTTGTTTGAATATATAGGGATGAAATACTCTGGACTTCAATCACTGCAATTGGTTCTTGATCCAGATTTTGATCTTGAGAGGGAAGATTTAGCCTACGTATTTGAAATCTTCGACATCTTCTCACTTGAGCAATATCTATTGCCTTTATTTGAGCGTTCGCCAGGACTCAAGCTGTATGATCAAGTTTTTGTGCCCTTTAGTCGTGTTATCGCTGAAGAAATGGATAGGTATGGAATTCAACTCTTCAGTTTGAAACTTTATGTGGAAACAGCCACAGTAAGGAACCAGTGTAATGCTCTACTCAATTCTCAGCAAAGTTGATCTATCTATCAACTGTTTTTAGTTAAACTTGACGAGGCAGACGGGTTTTTTACGGAGACGCGACTTATTGAAACATTTCAAGCGAACGATATTACTATGAACAATTTGACGACACTGTCAATTGAAGGTGGCACCTCTCCTGTTAATATCACAGTATTAGCCGATTTTTTAAAACTTTTACCACAGCTACAAATAATCAAGCTACGTAATGTGGGTGTTTCGCTTAATTCTCTTGAAGATGAAGATATTGTTTTATCAAAGCCAAGTGTCGTGTCAATGCATATCGATTTTCTAAGAATCGATTGTGCAGAAAAACTCGAAGTATTCAGCAGAATTATGGGCAAAGTCCTTCCTCAATGCCCTGACCTTGCACTCTTTAGTTTAGATATGGACCACGGCTTCAATAATTATACAAGCAGGACTGGATCAAATGAAACGCCATGCACAATTATTCTAGATTTCAAAAGTTCAAGCTCGATAGTAGGAATAGAAATTGGCTATTTCTTTGTATCAAAATATTACTATATTGATAGTACGTTGTACCATGGCTACTTTTTTGAAGAATCAAAAACCGAACTGACTCCAATTGATTCAATTGCCCCTGGTCAGTTTTACACAACGATTTGTGTATCTAAACCAGTTGTATTGAACAGAATGTTTTTAATTTAAGTACGAAATAAACCTATTCTTTGGTAGCTAGTTATCAGAGAGCCACATAAATACCAGGATAAAGAGTCTAACAAATCGAGACTTTACATCATTATTAATATACAATTGTTTTCTTATTATTTTATTAAGTTCTCTAAATGCTAATTGTTTTGAAAATATTCAATCCGGTGCTTGCTGTACTTAATACACAACCAGGTATTTGTCTGTGGAAATGTAATTCCTTGATATCTTCTTGACCTTGGTGGACAAACAAGAGTTGAGGGGGGACTTCAATACCGTCACTGTTTAAGCGGCCTTCTTGTTCTGTATCAGGTTCTACGGATAAATCCCAAAGTGTTAATTGATTGTCTGCACCGGATACTGCCAATACAGATTCTTCAGTGGGGTGCCATTCGATAGAAGTAATAGGGCCGTTATGCCATTTAAATGTAGCAACAGGTGTAGGTTGGGAATTACCGCCCTTAAATGTACGGAGATCCCAAACGCTGAAAATACCATCATCGTGACCACTAGCCATCAAATAAGAAGCTTTCTTGTTCCACGTAATGACATTCACATCAGAGTTGGATGCATGAATACTGACAGCTGAACGTTTCTTATTACGTGTATCCCAAATCTTGACTGTTTGATCAGAGGAACATGAGGCGAAGACATTGTTTTCTGTAGGTGACCATTGAATATCCTCGACAGATGATTTGTGTTCTCTAAATGCTACATTCTCTGTATTCACACCGTTGGGTGTTAAAATAGTATGGTACATGCGGCCATTGTTATCACCAGTCAAAAGACTATTGATCGGTTTTAAGTGATCAAGTATATATAAAAACACATTTAACTTACCGGCCAGCATCAAGACTAGACCAATCCATAGCATAACCTTCCTCACGGCCATGATTGTTGATGGTTACGAGAGGCTTTTGGTTGATTGTAGCAGGTGTTCCAGGGACTTCCAAACTGGCCATAGGATCTGTTAAATCCCACACGTGTACTTTACCGGTTTCTGCCCAAGTAGCAGCAATATGTTTTTCTCGTTGTTGAGGCATTACTCTTAAACGGTTGACACAACCAACATGAGGGATGGATCTATATTCAAGAACAGGGTCTTCGTCTAAGGCATCTGGATCATCTTCATCATCCGAGTCTACATATAATGTGTAAGTATAAACACACTATACCGCCGCTTTTGTTCCTTTAACCTACCATCTTGTTGAGTCTTGTGCAAACTGGAGAGTTTCATAACCAAGACTTCATTGTTTCTATCGTTAGGAAGTGAGGTACCAGCAGCAACATAAGCAGTGGCAGGATACTATATTCATTCACATTAATACCTTTGTCCATCTATATGTTGAAGAGGCTCTTACATTCTTTCTTTCTTCACCTAATTTATCTTCTAGAATATCAAAACTCAAGAAAGGAAGGCGTACATCCAAGTTATGAAGCATAACATAGACAGAGGGATCAGCTTCTAATACTTCACCTTCTGCCAAAGGTTGGCCTGGTAAATATAATTTCAATTCTTTATCATCCTCTTCTTCTTGTTCCTCTTCCATATCGACATCCATACCTATGAAATTATGAGTCTAAAAGGGTTAATGGTTTTTGTTTTGTCGGGAACTGTACCGTCTTCCCCTTCTTGTTCAGCATTTTCGACAATTTCTTCTTCTTCAATTTCGTCCTCCCAAGCATCTTCGAAGTCACCCATTTCGTTTTTTTCTTGGTTGTAGCGAGAGCCACCGTTACCAAAAGCGGTAGACTTGTTTTGATCTCTTAAATCGTTTTGATCAGCTTGACGTTTAGACATTTGTATTGACAAAGTTTACTGTAAAAATTTAAAAAAAAAAGTTTAGTTTTTTTTTTTTTTAAACAGAACAAAATTGACAGTCAAAGTGACTTGTTTTCGAGTTGGTAGTGCAAAAAGTGCCAAAGATTCTTTATTTGTCTAAAATACATATGGTTTATAATACAAGGTTTGAATTATTTAAACAAGTTATCTGGATGAAACATAGTGGGATTTTCCTCACTAGTGTCGGTCATTACATCGGTTGATATTGTTGTCGAGTCATCACTGGATTTGCAGGAGCAACAATCTAAATTGTTATGCATGCCATGCATCTTTAAAAACTCACACAAACATTCTGTCATATCTTCAGGAAAACCTTGATAACTTAGACTACCAGCTTCTAAGATGCGCATTATTCGGTGTATCATTAGTTTTGCTTGTTTTTGTGTCACACGATCCTCTTTTAAAAGTGCATGTCGACAATACACAGTCGATGCATGGTATAAGCAAACAACAACTTGCTGACAAACACACCACCCAAAGCACCGTGTGATAATCTCGGATATTTGAATGATTATATCTGCTGAATGCGAAGATATTGCATTGGACCGAGCTTCTTGTCCTGAAAGTGATGCAGATGTTCCTTTAGACTGTCGAATACTACTTAAGATAGCCTTATGTAGAATAATCCATTGAGACTCGTATTGGATTTTTAGCAGCAGTGACGCCTGTGCTTGTAATGTATCTGCATCCATCATGACTTTATCTTGGTATCTCTGTTCTAGTTGCTGAAAATCATAATCCAAATTTCGTAATATGGCTGGTAAGCTATCGTACCATTCCTCTAGATTTTTCTCTTCGGCAAGAAGCTGTTTCACTGTAGCATTACGTTGAATGAGTAATGTGATACGCTTTGTTAATCGAATAAGTTCAATTGTATGCACGAAATACATCTCTTTTACAATCGTTTTGTTGTTATCAAAATCAATTCTATCTTCAGGATCTTTTGTGTCGTTGAGTTCGCATAATGCGTTGTTTAAAGTGATGATTTCATGGAAATTAATATCAAAATCTTCATCGTTGATTAGAGGTGTTTCACCTTGATACATGGATAATGTCCAATCATTATAATACATGATTGCAATTAGCTTGATATATTTTTTACGTAGCATCAAGTCATTTGAGGGTAAATTAAGAGGACGGTGAAATCCAGATGCCGTGCAAATTTGTAAACAGAGACTAATATAGATTCTTGCTTGAGACAATTGTTTGCAGACAGTACAAAACATAGACAAGTTTAATAGAGCTTCTACTGTAGAGAAATCAGGTTCTTCATCAAAGAAATGTGTTAATTCATCTCTTGCCCGATCGTAATAGAAACCTGCAATATTCTGAGAATTATGGCTAATGTCCTTATCATGTCGTATTACATGAAGAAATACCATTGCTAAACCAGAATCAATACATGCTTGAGTACGCCTAGAATTATCAGATCGGTCCCAGAAGGAACTCCAGTCTGAAAAAAATTTAGGATGCAAACAATCCCAGTAGAGCTGACCAATGTAATTTAAAGTGGTTGAGGATATATCCTTTGTAAGATAGTTGAGATTCATTTGATAATGATTGTAGTTTTCAAGATGAATTTTTGGTCTTCTTCCTAGTGCATATTGCCAATATTCTACTGAAGACGCGTCTTGTGGTAAATGTGTTGACTGTGATGATGAGCACAGTAACAGATCTAGTGCATGGTCGTCATCATCAATGGCGGTGGATGAATTCTGAGGTGAATTTTCTTGTTCTTGCAATAAACGAATGTTTTGAACTGCTTTAATTAGTTGCTCCACACTCGTAATATTTGTATCTACTCTTAAAAGGTTCCCAGGTTGAAACGATAAGCGCCACTGCATTGTAGTCTCGTCTTCAGATAAAGTGAATTCTTGCCAGTTATTTCGCTTCCAAGTAGTTAACTGTTGTTCCTGATGAGATTCTTTTCGACGTTTTCCAAAATGAGTTGAAGCTTTGTCAAGCTCTTTTGTCATTCGAGTTAAAACAGGAGATGTTTTTTCGATCCAGGATTCTATTTCATAGAATGTTATTTGAAGTGATTCCATATCATCTTGAGGTGTTGATTTTTTCTCTTTTGCCTTTGTGTCTTGGCTCTTTTTTTTCCCATTTGACTTGAATGTCATAGATAGCTTGGGAAAGAAAAAGAAGAGGTTTAGCAGTTGTAGAATATGCAATAAATAAAATTAAAAAAGATTTACAGAATGAAATGATTGGTGCAAATACAAATAAGTAACTACCTTACATGAAAGATCCACGTGATGATTTGCAGATTTTGTGTTTAGAAATCTTTTTTGATTTTTAGATTGATTTAAATGCTCTTTTCATAATAATTGCAGTATTTGAAAGGTAAAGAAGAGAACTTGGTTAGTAGGACACAATACCCTTGGAAAAAATTATTGCCAGTACTACAAATTCTACCAGGCTACACAAAAAGCTTTTTCGTATTATTTATAATCAGTGAATTGTGTCACGACAGCTTGCTCTACTATTACTTTCCTCCAAAGAGAGTGCCTATAGTTTTTTTTTTTTTTTTTTCAGAAGAGACATGCTAGGCACTTTATATATTAAAGAACTACTCTTGTTGCACGATCTAAAAAAAGTATATACAAATTGGGTGCTATTACTAATAGTAAGTACTAGTCGTCCTTTAACTTTTAGGTACTATATACTTAATAATGCCATTAATTATTAGTATATACATACCGTATATCTTCGTAAAAGATTACTATCCAACTCGTTTTAGAGAGTGTTTTATGTAATGTATTACTTTTTGAGAGGAGTACTAAGTTGTGCGACCATTATGATTAGAATAATGAGACATGCAATGGTAGAACATATATTTGATAAACATAACATACATAATTCTCTTCTTTTCCCTTTTGTTAGGTAACTTGATTAGTTTAGAAAGCAAAAACGATGGTAAGTTTTTATTATAGCTTACTCAGTGAAACGGTTGATAGAAAGGCATGAGACGATTATTAGGAGAACGGACCTGCTGGCCATCACAACTCGCTGTAGAAATATGGCGGTTTAACTACTGACCCTTTTTTATTATTTGTAGGTTTGATATCGTCTCTGTAGCCTTAATAGCTCTTGGAAATAAAGTCTTTCAAAACTCGACTTTTTCTTTTATTTCAAGTGATGTGCCTATGCTACAATTTCTTCTTTAGCATGACTTCCTCTTTTACTTGAAATACTCTTTATTGAAACATTAATTTTTTGTTTACTTTTAAAAGGAAAGGCTAAATCTTGGTACACGGATTTCTGTTAGATCTTTACTGAACAATAAATGCTTCCTCTACATATCTGATAGTTCTCGAGACAATGAACCCTATTTCTCACCATAATAAATCAATCATTATAGAACAAAGGAACATAATAAAGACCACAATTTGACAACATTCTCCTTTATTATTTATATATAAACAGGAACAGCTTTTATGGCTACTCTTTTTCTTTTACTCTTATTGTATATATCTTAAGTGAGTTTATCATTCGAGAAGGATATTCACTGAAAACGAAAACGAGATACTACGAAGGCCTTTCGATTTTGAAGTGTCCCCAATAACGGTTATGCACTTATGGCTTGTCGCGTGTAATGAACATGTTCAAAATACATGTAATTTAAACATTAGAACTATGAGAACAATACAGCTTTTTAATAAAATGGGATATAATATGTACTAGGTATGAAAGGGGAAGAATGGACCTTATGGTAAAATACATACAAACAAAGAATTATAATTAATGATAAGAATGATAGAAGCAATTGTATCTTGTTCTATCAACTGTTTTTTTCTGTGATTACTTTGAGTGTTTTAGGCTTTAAAATATCACTGTCATCATTTGCACCTGTTGTACTTGACATGTTATCTTTGGAGTAACAATTTTTGTAGACTAAATTGTCTCTACCATATTGTATAAACGGTCAAAGTATGGAACCAATTTAATTGTGGTACCGTAGTTCATCAAGTGAGACGGGGAGTTTCAGACTGTACAATTCAGTCATAACACATACGCCATCAGCACTTTGTTGACGTATATAGAACTGAAGATTGGTGCCTAAAGTTTATAATAATGTGAGTGACCAATTGCCAGACAACAGTATATAGTATTTATTAGTCTATTAAATATATAACATATACCAATAGCTATTACTTGGAAAGACTTATTCAGGCTGTACCTGGAAAGGGCAGTTTTACCGAAGACCCTCCCTCAAACGATGTAAATCACTATTGATTTTGTTGTGGTTGGTAGTATTATTGATTGTTTTTACTTCAACATATCCAATAGTTATACGATCATTCTCAATACAACCATCGGGTCTATTATTAGTAGTAGCTGGTTAGTCGCCTTCATTATTGCCGCTGAAAGTAGTCGTGTTCATCCATTTAAAAAGCATGTTATCGTCTTCATTACTACCAAACAAGGTTTGGAAGAATGGTTACAGATAACGGGAGCCCAATTCCTGCTCTTTTACTTTTTTCTGTTGTGTGTTGTTCGGGAGGGTTTCAATTAATGCTCTGAAGCATAACAACAACTTTACGAGTATTGGGTCCATATCTTCAGTCAAAATGTTAATAACCTTTTTCAAGGCATTGATCTTGGTCAACACTGCATTGCTGAGATCGTTAGAAATGTCGATTAAATTGATAATAATATGTATCCTTTGATACTTTTTTATCTCCAAATGTAAAATTCCGGCCATCGAAAATATTCTTTCGAATGCTATATCAATGCTTGTGGTTCTAAAATAATTATTCAGTTCTGTGTCATAGACATTTTTTTTTAATTATCAAAATATTTGACAAGACAAGAATTTGTTGAAGATTGGATTCGTAGCTTAGCAAGTTTGAGTCGGTAATACTGTTAAAAGTGTCAAGTTTAAAATCAAAAAAATGATTTTTGAAGACTACTTTGATTTCTGCTGCTATTATTGATACAGTTTTCTCTAATCAGACTCTTTGCTTCATCTAAAGCTATTGTTCCTACACTCTCAGGGACTGAAGAGCTGTGGTTTGTAGATACAATACTACGATTAGGAGAAGAGGTACTTGCCACACTTACTGCTATAGCGCGTGAGTCAATGCTGATTTCTTTATTTTGTTTGCTATTGTCTTGAACGGTTTTACGATGAGCCCAGTACTGCTTAGCTTGCTTACTTCTTTTCCACTTATCAAAATTTGTAAGAGCTTTTTCTCTCTTCTCTTCGTCTGAAATGTATTCTGTGATTTCTTTAAATCTTCTGATTGGGTTTGTATGAGAGCACGACTTAAAAGAACTCGAAGAAAGACAAATGACTAATGTCAATGGATTCTTTTTGTAGCCAAGTTATCTCACTAGGGAGTTTTTTACTTCGGCCTCGTTTTACTACCATGTTGATATATATATATGTTGCAATAGGAATAGGGAGAAAATTGTCAAGAGGAAATTGTCTGATGCCAAAGACTGCATAAAAAGAACGCAGAAAACAAGTCACTGCGTCTCAGAGTGAAGCGCATCATTATAAACTTTAGGCACCAATCTTCAGTTCTATATACGTCAACAAAGTGCTGATGGCGTATGTGTTATGACTGAATTGTACAGTCTGAAACTCCCCGTCTCACTTGATGAACTACGGTACCACAATTAAATTGGTTCCATACTTTGACCGTTTATACAATATGGTAGAGACAATTTAGTCTACAAAAATTGTTACTCCAAAGATAACATGTCAAGTACAACAGGTGCAAATGATGACAGTGATAGTTTAGATTTTATCTCCTCCCTTGGGGTCAATTCAAAAGGGTTCCAAAACCTACTCTCAGTACACAAATGATCCACTCTCAAAAGGAATACGGCCTTGCAATCGCTCCCCTCAACGGTAGTCACTTAAAAAAACTTGAGTCTTGCCAAGACGACTGTATACGCCGTATCTTTGGTGCTTCTCCTCAACCCTCTACTAAAGTAATGCTTCCATATGACCCGACAACTGTGCGTGAAAGAAAGATCAATTATTCTACAAGCAAAATACTTGTCGCGTTTTGCGGAACTTCCTGAAGATACTTTACTGTCGATGCTGCTCCCTCACTTGAAAACGTCCGCGAGTCGTTCACTAAAAACCGTCTTTGGCAAAAATGTATCCCCGTTCTAGACGATCTCACAAAGAATAAATTCAAACAATTGCAGTATGACTTCCTCCAAGAGGCTCACGACAAACTGTACAATGGACCCAATACGAAGCTGCTTGCCGCCCTTCCATCTCACTGGACCCTTTACTTTGGTTTCCAATGTCTCGCACAAAACGTAGTCAGGCCCTTCACTGGCGTTTTGGATGGCTGCCTGGTGGTGTACCTCGGCCCTGTATCTACCATCCACACGAAAACTTCACCCGTGATTATGCCATTGTTTGTCTCCACATGCATTCTCGACTAACTACAAATGCCACGAACGGTTGCTGACCCCTCTCCTTCCTCTTAAATCGGTGGATACTTCGTTGGCCAATGATGTGCCTGATACTCCACGAGATGGACTACCTCTTTCATGATCAGCTTCCTCCTGAACCGCCCCCTGATATTGGTACTGCTTTCACAAAATGGTTGCTCTCTCAAAAGCGTTAATACTCCTGTACAGTTTCTAAATTTTCTTTCTTAACCTTTAACCTTCATTCTTTCTTTATCTTCCCTTTTGTCTCTTGGAAGGTTTTTATATATACTTTTTTCTCTTCGAATTGATTAGGGCAATTAAGCAGATGAAAAATGCTATGTACTCATTTGACCATTGTAAAACATTTTTTAATTTTTATTAAAATTCATAATTTTGAACGTATACAGATTATTGATATAAATAACTTATTTTTTTCTGCTACCCAATTTAAGAGCATCAGCAAGACCAAAGCCCTCGAGAATCTTGTTAAGGCCAATGCCGCCCAATAACGAGTTAATAATTGAACCCAGACCAAGTCCGTTCAAGATGTTTCCAACAAGTCCAAGAACACCGGATAATAAAAGGCCAACAGCTGAGAGAATTTGAAGTAAGGGGCTTTGTAGAATATTCCACAAGGGACTCAATTGCTTCTTGGCATGAGGCATCGTTCTCAACTTCTTCTTTGCTTTATCAATGGTTGTTGTAACATCACCAGAAAGTTGAGCCAACAAGTCTGCTAGATGGTATTCTTCAGGTGAAGCCTTACGTTCAGAAGTCTTGGCTTGAGCTCGCTTTGCAATACGACCAGTAGGATCAAGACCGCGAATAGCACCATTAGCTTCTTCGAGAATAGACGAACCTTGTTCGATCAAAGGCTTGACATTGCTTACTAACTTTTCTTCATCACGTTCTTTTTCAGGCTTGGCTTCCTCTTCGTCAATCAAATCAGTAATTTGGCGGAGAACAGGCTTAATCTTGTCCAAAGATTGCTGGATAGAAGTTGACATTTGATCGGCAATCTTGCGATATTCCTCTTCTTCTTGTTCCTTTTTAATCTCTTCTTCGGATTTTTGTCCCACCATTTTAGCTTTACCAACAATTTGGCCTTCTTCATTGATAATATTGCCATCATCGTCCACTGGGAAACCAACGAGCTTATGAGCGGCGCTTTTATCAACATAACCAACCACGTTGTCGTCTTCATCAACAACTTTGCCAGATCTGCGGACAGTAGGAGAGTGTTCATCCACCATTGTGTTAGGATTAAAAGGCTTGTCTTTTTCTTCTTCCTTGGGCTCTTCTTCTTCCTCCTTAAACATTTCAGCTTTTCCAGCAATATGGCCTTCACTGTTGATAATATTTCCATCATCGTCAACCTTGCAGCCAGCGAGCTTGGAAGCAATGCGTTTGTCAACATAACCAACAACGTTGTCGTCCATATCAACGACCTTACCAGACTTCTTGACCTCAGGAGAGTTTTCGTCAATCATAGCATATGGATTGAATGGCTTGTCCGTGTCTTCCTTGGGGAAAATTTCTGCTTTTCCAACAATCTCACCGTCGTGGTTTACAATGTTACCGTCATCATCAACTTTGAACCCGGCAAATTTAGCAGCAAGACGTTTCTCAACTTGACCAATAACGTTGTCATCCATATCAAGAACTTTACCAGAACGACGTACTTCGGGTGAATTTTCGTCAACAGTGGTTTCTTTGGGCTTTTCTTCTTCCTTGGGCTCTTCTTTTTCTTCTTCTTGCTTAATCATTTCAGCTTTACCAACAATATGACCGTCATTATTGACAACATTGCCTTCAGGGTCGACCTTGAATCCAGCTAATTTAGCAGCCAAACGTTTATCAATGTAGCCAACAACATTGTCATCCATATCAAAGATTTTGCCAGACTTGCGAACTTCAGGAGAATCTTCGTCTACCATATCATAGGGGTTAAAAGGTTTGTCTTCTTCTTCCTCTTTGAACATTTCAGCCTTGGCAACGATATGGCCTTCGTGATTAATCACATTGCCGTCCTTGTCTACTTTGAAGCCAGCAAGCTTGGGTGCTTGGTCCTTGTTTACCTTTCCAACAATGTTGTCCTCCATATCGACTACCTTTCCAGATTTGCGCACCTCGGGAGAGTCCTCGTTGACATTTTCATTAGGGTTGAAGGGCTTGTTTTCTTCTTCGTCAGGGAACAATTCTGCTTGTGCGACAACTCGACCATCTTTGTCAATAACATTTCCGTCCTTATCGACCTTCAAGCCAACGAATTGAGCAGCCTTTTCTTTATCGATAGTACCAATGACGTTATCTTCGTCGTCAACAATCTTGCCTGATTTACGAACTTCAGGGGAGTTTTCATCAACATTAGGGTTAGGATTGAATGGCTTTTCTTCCTCTTCTTCTTCGACAGGCTCTTCCTTTATCATGTCGGCTTGCCCGACAATTTCACCATCATGATCAATGATATTGCCTTCTGGGTCTACCTTGAAACCAGCAAATTTAGGAGCAAGGTTCTTGTTTACATGACCAACGATATTGTCTTCCATATCGACCACTTTACCAGACTTGCGCACCTCAGGTGAGTCTTCGTTGACATTTTCATTAGGGTTGAAAGGCTTGTCTGCCTCGTCTTCAACAGGAGTATCTTTTTCAAAAAGCTGAGCACGACCAACAATATGACCTTCATCATTTACGACATTGCCCTCAGGATCAACTTTAAAACCAGCGAGTCGGGGAGCGATACTCTTGTCAATGGTACCAATAACATTATCTTCCATATCGACAATCTTGCCAGATTTGCGGACTTCAGGCGAGTTCTCATCAACCAGTTCGTAAGGATTGAAAGGCTTCTCTTCAGCTTCGTCACTATCTTTAAGACCTTTAACTTCCTCTTCAGCTTTTTCCTTGGTATCATCTTTGGAGACCTCTTCTGATTCACTCTCAGACTTTTCTTGTTCCTCGGTATCACCTTTTTTGACTTCTCTCGTATTGTCCTCATTATCAGAGTCTTCAAGAGCAGATTCATCTTTAGACTTGTTAGCTTTAGTCTCATCGATAGTCTCCTCAGGTATGTTCTCTAAAATAAAATAAATTAGTACGCATGTTCAGTATTAAATTGAAATTAAATGCTACCTTTGACATCACTTTGTTCAACTTTTTCGTCTTCTTTGGCAACATCTTCTTTGGACTCTTCAGCCTTAGTTTCAGCAATGTCTTCAAGCTTGTTTTCTATACAAAAGTTAATATAATTTTGATTTGACTTGAAGCTCAAATCATCACCTTTATCATCGTTGGCACCATCAGCTGTGGCATTAGCAGCCACCGCTTCTTCAGGTTCTTCTTCTGTTATAAAGGAAGAGTTAGAAAGAAATAAAAAAATTTATTATGTAAACCTTGTATTACCTTCAACGTCGCGTTTTTCAACCTCATCATCTTCTTTGGCACCATCATCCTTAGCCTCAGTATTTTCAGGATCTGCATCTAACCAAATATGGACAAGTTAAACTTAAGATAGTGTCAAAAATCTTTTTGTAAAAAAAATCAGGGTCCTACCTTTGATGTCGCGTTCCTTATTTTCCCCGATGGAGGCTTTTTCTTCAGAAAGTTGTTGCTCTTCTTGTTCATCTTCTTTCTCATTAGCAGATGGAGCTTTTTCTTCGTCTTCAGTAGGTTCATTTACATCAGAGGGTTTTTCTTCAGTGGTTTCAGCGGTGGGCTCTTGTTTCTTTTCAGCAGGTTGTTCAGGCTCCTCTTCATCAGATTTCTCTTCTTCGGACTCTTCCTCTGACTCGTCATCATCATCTCTTACTGGTTCAACACGACCAATGACTTTTCCCTTGTCATTTACGATTTCACCGTTTTCACCGACCTTCTTGCCAGAGAGACGCTTCAATTTGCCATCAACAACTTTTCCTAGGACAACACCAGTTTTTCTATCAACAACTTGACCTTCTTTGTTCACTTTCTTGCCAATCATTCTTTGATAGAGCTCGTCGTCATCGTCTTCGCTGTCATCGTCATCACTATCATCTTCTTCACTATTGTCTTCTTCTGTAGCATCATCCTCTTCCTGGGATTGTTGTTTTTGCTGCTTAGAACTTTCAGCTGTTTGTTCTTCATTATCTTCATCAGCAGATTCAACTTCGGCATCACGTTGTTGTTCCTTGTGCTTTTTTGATGCAGGGTCATACACTTCTTCAGCGGCTTGGTTTTGTTCACTATTATTTTTTGACATGATCTTTATTTGTTATAAAAAAAAAAAACTTGAAAAAAAAGTATTTTTAAACTCTTTATATAGCAACTATTCCTTATAGACTTGATCAAAATAAGCCAAGGTAAACAGAATGATTTCATCTGTGAATCACTGTGTTTCGTTGTCTAAATAGGGAAAAATCATAAAAAAATAAGGTTTATTGCCATGACGATAGGACAACGTAAAAAGAAAATTCAGTTTCCTCCCCCCTCTTTTTTATATTTAAATTCTCGACTTTTTTTTTTTGTTTCCTTTAGTCTTTTATTTTATCCATGTTACCTACAATGCTTACAACTTCTAGTTTATCTGGTCAAAACAGCAATAAAAACAACAAACCGAGCCAAACTAAAAAAGTACAGAAGCCATCCTTGAAAAAAGAAAAGCTCGATAAAGATGTCATGACAAAAGAAGCCAAGGACACATTAGACAAAGTTGGAAATACATTGGATGACAAACTAGACTCTATTGTTCCTGAAGACAGTGATGACAGTGATAGTGAAGGCGTAACTGACTGTGATGCTCTAACTACTATGAATGCCATTATGGAATACAATAAAAAACTTATGCAAAAATTAATTCAACTCGAGAATATGCAAAAGAAGCATGGAAAAATTACAAAGGAGCATGTTCAAGAAACAGTCAAAGATACATACGATGAAGTTAAATCAAAATATGATCAAACACTACCAAAAAATGCTTCTTTTGAATTACCCATCGGTGATATTTTACAGAGCTATGGTAACTTTACTACAGAAGAACTACCTGATAATGAAGAAGAAGAGGATGATGATGATGTTGAACGTGATGAAGAAGAGGAAGAAGCGGAAGCACATCACGATGAAGACACTACGGTTCATGATGGTGAAGAACCAAAAACTAGCAGTGGCTCTATAAGTCTTGGTAATGGTGATAAAGATGATATCGTGGTTAAAGTTGAGGCTACAAAGACAGGCATCACATTTTGCATTCATATTCCTCGCAATTAGATACATGTAAATTAATTGAAATAACAATAAAAAAAAATGTTTATTTATCTAACTGTCAATTTTGACTTGTCGTACTACGAATTATAACTGATTTTCCTGCAATTTGTGTCAGGAAAGTAATGTAAATATACATTTTAGAGAGTTTAAGACTCTAATAAAGTTAATGTTATATCACCTCTTGCTTTTGCTTTGAGTTGTAGTTCTGCTTCAATATTCAGGTCCAATCGAACTTTAGGAACATTATCATTGGTCCGTTGCGGCTGTACCTGTTGTTCCTCTTTAATTAATTCGTTATTGTGTTGATTTGTTTGGTGGTGTTTTGCCTCTTTTTTATCAGTAACTGATTTTTGTTCTGACATTTTTCAGTAAAGAAAAAAAAAAAAAAAAAAAAAAAACAAAACACAATGAAAAAAAAAAAAACTTTTGCATTATTATTTAACTAAAAGTAGAAGTTCTTAAATTGTTCTAGATTGATTTCCTTAACTTTATTGTGATGTAAAAGTACAACAAATGACCTATCATTAAATCATGGCAATTTTAAACTTTAAAAAATCAGCTCATTATTCCTCGAGGTTGGTAAAATAATTCGGTCATCATTTTGTCATTTGTAAAACGTTTACTTCGTTGTTTAAACGAATACAGCTTAGATTCTTGTCGTCGCTGTCTCTCACTCTCTCCTATATATATTTTATCCTTCTTTCTTTCTTTCTTTCTAAATCTTTTTTTCTGTAACGTTAAAAAAACAATGGCACCTAGTAAAGAGGAAAAACCCGAGAAAGTTCAACAACAAGAATCAGAAGAAGAAGAACCTACAAAATCAAAACGATCTTCATCAAAACCTAAAAAAACAAAAAAGAAAAGATCTTCCAAGTCAAAGAACTCTGGCTTGTTGGGAGGAGGTGACCCTGTTAGTGGCGCACTATCTAAAGTCGGTGATGTGGGTAACGGTGTTCTGGGTGGAGGTGGACAAGGCGGTCTCTTGGGAGGTGGTGGAGGAGGCCAGCCTCAACAACAACAACAACAACAACAAGAGAAGAATGATCAAACATTAAGTTTACGTCTTGACCTGAATCTTGATGTTGAAATCACACTGAAGGCAAGAGTACATGGTGATGTAACCTTGGCTCTCTTAGCTTAATATATAGCCTATATATTTTAATATTATATTCTGTAATCTATATATAATTCATTTTAAATAAATGTATATATACTATGTATTTATCATATGTCTATTTCTATCCTCTTAACATGAATCTGTTGCTATTAATTTGACGTGTGTTATACATACAATATATGGTTGTCATTAGAAATACTTATCAAGCATACTTAAACGATATGTAGATATTTTGGCTCACTTATTGAATGAGCTATATACATCAACGAACTTAAACATAGATAGTATCATAAAATCGAATTATTTTATTTACGAAATATATAGATTAAAAGAGATATGAATAAAGTACATAGAATAAAAGAAGATCAACTAAATGTTACGTTTTAACGTAATAGGGCTAAAGTAACATCACCATGGACCTTTGCTGTTAGTGTAATTTCAACTTCAAGATTAAGGTCAAGACGTAAACTGATAGGGTGATCGCCTCCGCCAACAGCAGCACCGACAGTGCCATCTACAGCACCTCCAACAGCATTACCAACACCTTGAGTGACGTTATTAACTGTATCATTTACCCCATTTAAGAGCCCATTTTGTTTTTGAAGTCTTTGTAATTGTCGTGGTGTCAATTCCTCTTCATCAGATTCTTCTTCGCTCGTTTCTTCCTCAGAATCAGTTTCTTCTTCGGAGTCAGTTTCTTCTTCCTCAGAATCTGTTTCTTCATCTGAATCCTCTTCTTCACTGTCATCATCGTCGTCGTCAGAGTCACCCTCCTCAGAGTCATCGTCATCATCTTCTGAATCTTCTTCTTGTTGTTTCTTTTTGTCCTCAGGCTTTTTATTTTCAGGCTTCTTGTCTTTAGGCTTTTCTTCTCCTTCTTTCTTGGCATCTCCTTCTTCTGATTTCTTTTCTCCGTTTTCCTTTGAGGCATTTTCTTGATCGGCTCCTCCCGTTTCTTCTTCTTTAGCTACTTGATCATCTTTGGGCTTGTCTTCTTCCTTATTAGGATTAGGTTTTGTTTTGTCTGCAGGTGTAGCCATCTTCTCTTAGTAGCGTATTGAAAAAGAAGAAAAAAAGAAACAAAAAAAGAAAATGACCCTAAAATAAAAAGTTCTTTCTAAAAAGTAAACACACTGACATGATAGCAACGTAATGCCAGAAATCTGTTTTTGATCTACGCTGACTTATGAATGATGTTTATTGTGTAACTCGAAAATTCCATGCCCAGTCTTAGGTAATTGTTTTTATTTGTCAAACAAAGTTTTTTTGACCCCCCCTTATTCGAGAACTTTGTTGCCAAGGTTACAAACTTTAAATTATATCAATGACCTCATCTAAAATTTACATTAAAACATAACTTGGAATTTAACAATGGTCACTGATAAATTGAACGCACATAATGATGAATAATTGGGTGAGGCGACCTTTATGCGTTTTGTTTTCTTGTGTTTTTTCTTCTTACTAGTTCTCACTATACCACGGACAACAAAGTAATGTATTATGATGACATCTAAAGAACCAATTAACCTATTTTGATTGTTTAGTGCAACAAGAAGGAATACTTTACATCACTGGAAAAGAAAGAGTATCTGGTGGATTGGGTTTATACGACACACAACAAGTCAACACTCCTCAGACAATACCAGGGTTAGAACATGAGTCTTTTATAGATATTGCATGCAGCTCACTTCATTCACTTGCTATTCATAAAAATGGTCAGGTAACGTTCACCTATTATGTGCATGTAAATAACATTCCCTAACTAAGAGCCTAATTGTTTGCTTGTACATACCGTAGATATGGAGCTGGGGCTGCAATGAGTTTGGTGCATTAGGCAGGAATGGTGATACCACTTATCCTCAGCCAATCACACACTCATCCATAAAACATATTAAATTCAAGAAAGTAGCTTGCGGTAATTCAGTATCATTAGCACTTACGACAAAAAACCGATTGTATGCATGGGGAAAATTTATGGTGAGACATATATCAATAGACTATCTAAAATAATGTACACAAACATATCAATATATTATATCTATAGTCTAGAGAAGGTGAATATGGGTTTTTGCCCGATGTTGATAAACAAGAATATCCACGTATTGTTCAGGAAATTTCCAAATTTCGAATCATCGATATTGCTGCTGGTGCTAGTCATTGTCTAGCCCTTGATGTACATGGCCATATTTACTCCTGGGGCTGCGGTGAACTTGACTTGCTCGGGTATAAAACTTCTCAAGACTGGAAAACTAACAAACAATGTTTGATTCCTACTAAACTTCCGTTACAAGACATTGTTTCTATAGAGTGCGGCTCTTTTCATTCCATAGCTTTGGGGGCATTTGGTCAAGTTTATACTTGGGGATTAAATCATTTTAACCAGTGTGGCGCATATGATCCGGAAATGGCTACGAACCAAAATAATAATGGGCAGAAAGAACAAGAAGTCATCGTAAACCCTGTTCTCTTACCCTATTTTAAAAAGAGAGCAGTCTTTAAATTGACCAAGAAGAAGCCTTTACGCCGAAAAAGACTTGCAGATGAAGCATTTGCAAGTGATAACGAAGGAGCAACCACCTTCCAAATAGAAAGATCAAACGAGCCTCGAGCTATCAGGGTAGCAGCCGGTGACTACCACACAATGGCCATGATGAGTGACAATACTTTAGTTGTATGGGGACGCTGTGAAGATGGACAATTGGGTATCCCTTTAAATAACGCTCTCAAAGTCTTTTTGGAAGACGAAAGTGGCAATATATATGCAATTAGTAGCCCCATTCTCAACACATTTAAATTTACGAGCGATATTAAAGAAGTAAAATGTGGATCAAGTCATACTTTGGTTTTATGTAAAGATGGAAATGCCTTTGGTTTTGGGGAATCAAAATATGGTCAGTTGGGTATAAACAGCGAAGTGGATCATACAGAGAAACCAGCAACAATTCAGACTATCAATGAAAAAGGCAATGTGTTCCGCGTCGGTTCTGGTGGAGACATCAGTTTATTTCTGGTGAATAACAAAGAAGATGGTAGTAACCCTGCTAAAAATACATAATGTTTGCTATACTGCTATTATATATTTAAACTATGATTGATTTGCTCTATAATTTGTCATTAACACTTGTAATGCTATAATACAGCACTATCATCATTACTTGCAGCCTAAAATTACGACCTTTATTTTTCTTATCAATCAAACATTCATGATACATTTATTTAAGGATGCGTATCAGTCTTGCATTCACTTTAAATTAGCAGCCGGTGTAGGCTTTATAGATGAGGCGTTCCATATTATTATCGAATTTATTTAACTATCACAGTTCATATTGCTGACTGATAGAAAAAGTAGATTGCTAAAAGTTCCCTTGGAGAAAGTATTAATTTATTTACGAATCCATTTGGATATTTGTTTTCTTATGCGTCTTTTTAAGTATAAAAGACAAATTAAATGCGGCTTTCGTATACACGAGTAGACCACTTTTCTCTATCATTCATTATCAATGCTGCTTCGAGGACATCCCAAATATTCTTTGCAAATACAAACTCAATATCGTCTTTCACCTTTTCTGGGACATCTTGTTGTACGTCTTTACGATTGCGGTAGGGTATAACAATCTTACGAATACCAGCTCTATGTGCCGATACCACCTTTTCTTTAATTCCACCTACAGGAAGTACTTGTCCTCGCAAGGAAATTTCACCAGTCATGGCAGTTGTTGGAGGTACATGGTACCCAGAAAATAGAGAAACAAGAGAACTCACCAATGTAACGCCTATATTCAGAACTATTAATAAATCATATGATCAGAAAATAGCTCAACGTTATACCTGCACTGGGGCCGTCTTTGGGAACTGCTCCACCTGGTACATGTATATGGATATCATATTTCTCCACCAAGTTGCTTTCTTCAGTAGGCACTAACTTCAAAGCATAGGCATGCGATTTTACCCAAGTCAAAGCAATATGAGCAGATTCTTTTATTACATCACCTAAAGAACCTATATATACGTATTATTATATTAGCTTCATATAATTCATTAAAATTTATCAAAACTTACCTGTAAGACGTAGCTCACCTCTTCCTGGCATTTTAGTTGACTCTACGAAAAGTATACCACCATTGCCACTACCTGAGTAAGCCAGACCAGTAACAACTCCAGGAAGAGGCTCTCTTTCAGCTACTTCTTTTTCATATACTGCAATCTAAATAGATAAATATAATTTTGTTAAACAGCTGCACATTCCATATCGCGTACATCTTCTTACCCCTAAAATATCCTCCAAGTCGGTGAGGGAGACAGTTGGACTATATTCGACTTCAATTCCGCTTTCACGAAATCCAGCTAATTCTACACACTTTGCTCTTACAATTGAAGCTATTGTTCTTTCAAGAGTACGAACACCACTTTCACGGGTATAATTTTCAGCGATTTTAAGAAGCACCTCATCTGTTATTTCAACATGATGTTTCTCGAGACCATGAGCAATCAACTGTTTGGGTAATAAGTGAGACTTTGTGATATGTCGCTTCTCTTCAAATGTGTAGCCGTTCAATGTAATGACTTCCATACGGTCCAACAGTGGCTCAGGAATTGTGTCCAGACTGTTGGCAGTGGCAATAAAGAGAACGCTAGAGAGGTCAAAAGGAACATTGAGATAATGATCAGAGAAACTGTTGTTTTGTTCAGGATCCAGTACTTCCAATAAAGCAGCAGCCGGGTCACCATAATGTGAAGAGTTTGATAATTTGTCTATCTCGTCCAATAGAAACAACGGGTTGTTAACATTACACTTTCTTAATCCTTGAATAATTAGACCAGGCATAGCTCCCACATAAGTGCGCCTATGTCCTCTGCACAACATAAACCCCCACTCTTTTGTTCAGTACTGGTAATAAATGGACTAAGCATATATAATTACCTTATTTCAGCCTCATCTCGCACACCACCCAACGAGATACGATGGAACTCACGTCCTAGCGATGCAGCGATTGATTTTCCAAGAGATGTCTTGCCAACACCCGGCTAATTCATTATTAACATTAATTTCAAATTGACTCTTTTTTAAGGTTACTTACAGGTCCAACGAAACAGATGATAGGTGCTTTCAGATCTCCTTTGATTTTAATTACAGACAAATACTCAATGATTCTTTTTTTCACTTGATCCAATCCAAAATGATCGTCTTCCAACTTTCGCTTTGCCTGAGTAATATCAAGAAAATCTTCCGTCTTCTTACTCCAAGGTAAATCAGACAACATTTCAAGATAATTGCGAGTAACTGCATATTCACTAGAAGCAGGTTGAAGTTTCTTCAAGCGCTTTAATTCCCTTTGAGCAACCTCAGAGGCTTCTTCGGACATTTCTGCTTCTTCGATCTTGTGCCTTAATTGCTCGAGGTCATCTTCTTCCCTATCGCCGTTAGAATTGTCGCTTTCGCCAAGTTCCTTTTTAATCGCTTCGAGCTTATATTAAAATAATAAGAATCCATAAACGCGCACTAGCCAAGTACGAATTTTCTTACCTGTTGGCGAAGATAGAACTCTCTTTGGCTTTTGTTTAGCTTACTCTCTACGCTTGAGTGGATCTGTTCAGAGATTTTCAACACCTAAATACCATATGTTAGAGTTACACCTGACTAATTGAGATATTTTTTTTTTTTTTTTTTAGCCTTTTACATGAAGTTGACGGGTCATCCATTCTGAGGCATTTTCAATTCGTTTTTTTACATCAGTTGTAGCTAGCGTGGTTAATTTTTCATCAAATGAAGTTTCAATAAATGTCACCAACATATCAGCCAATACCGGAGAAGAAACACTATCCATGAGTTTTGTAAGTTGTTCAATTAAGTTTTCAGGCATATGAAGGTCTTTCATTTTTGCCAAAAACTCTCTTGTAAGTGCTTTGAAGCGTAGCATTTCATCACTTGTTTCTTTCAAGTGTGTGTTTTGTTCTTCTAAAAGTTTAACTTGCGCATGAAGTGTTTTATCCAAAACAACATAATGATCAACTTTGAAACGAGCGATGCCTTCGACAATCATGGAAAATGCACCAAGTCCAGCTCTTTGAATTCGAATAATACGTGCTGTACAGCCATAATTGAACAAACGATCTTTATCTTCAGGGCGTATAAAGCCTTCTTCAGAAACTGCATCGATTTGAGTATCATTATTGCTTTCCTTTTCAGGTTTTTTTTTAGTCAATGGGATACAGGCAATGAAACTCTCTTGACGTTTTTCTATTGTACGCAAGTGCTTACGAGTCAAAGCTACTGCGTCTTTTCCACGCATATCCAACTTAATTACAACTGAAGGTAAGAGTACTTTGTTATCAAGCGGTATAACGACCAAGTTTTCAGCTATTGGAGATTTCGACATGTTGCAATTGAGTTAAAAAAAAAAAAAGAAGAAGAAAAATAAAATATAGCTCAATAAATAACTCTGATGCGTGAAAATACAAAATTTAGTGCTACTACGATTAAAGAAGAATTTTATTAGCTAATCATGAAAATTTTAAAAATGCCCAACTGAACACATGTTTGTATTGCCAGGGTCAGATTAAAAATCAATAGGATAATTGCATGTCATCAGAAATAAAAACTGGCGTAAAGATACAACGGCATATGTAGGTATAGACAGTTAACAGCATCATAGACAATTAGTGGAGGTTTTTTAGGATTTACCACATACAACTGTGATTTGCGCTTGAAAATCAAATTTTTGGAAAAGAAATCCGAGCTAGTTAAATCCAGCCAATCAACAATCGACTTATGCATCAAAAAAATAAATTGCCATTCAACTTCTAGTATCACTTAATATACAGTGTATTATAGCTTTTACGTCTTGTCTAGAGAGCAAGTCGGCAACTTTTTGTCAAAACAACAGCTAAATTTTCAATAAAAACGCCCTTTTGTTCCTTAGGCGTAACCTTTCATTTTATGCAAAAAAAAAAAAAAAAAAAAAAAAAAAAAAAGAACAGGGCATCAATTTGAAGTTTTAGACATAAAATCACATATGCTAGTTGCTTATTATAATACTCTTCTTTGCTTTTGCTTTTAGATTTGTAAAAAAGAATATGTTTACATGTGATTTGAGTATTTTTTTCACACTGACTATTAATTCCCCTCAAAAATTCTATTCTCTAATTGGCCAATTAATTCATAGACAATTACTGTTTTCCTGGAAAATTTCAAGTGCCGTTTTGCTTATATGCATGAATGCAAAATAGCAGCGGTAAGTAGATGCAAAGAGTGGCTAGAAACATTACAGAGTATATATGAAACATATAGTTACTTATTTAAGCTTGGGGGAGGAATAACATCAATCGCTGAAAATTGATAGAATAAGACGTTGTTATATTTGAAATCACAGGTTACTTATTCACCGGTATTACAGCATTGGATTTTGCTAAATGCACGCGTTCATTATACACACATATTTCTGTTGAATCTTTACTGAACAATATATGCTCTTTGTATGATATATTTAGCTGTTCTCGAGACAATGAATCCTATTTCTCACAATAATAAACCAATTGTCATAGAACAGAGGAACATAACAAAGACCGCAATTTGACAGAATTCCCCTTTATTATTTATTTATAAATAGGGGCTGTTATTACGACTCCTTTTTTTTTTTTCTTTTACATTATTACATTTTATATGATTCGAGAAGAGAATTCACTAAAAACGAAAAAAAAAAAAAAAAAAAAAAAAAAAAAAAACTTTACAAAAAGCTTCAATTTTGAAGTGTCCTCAATAACGGCTATGCTCTTTTTATAACTTTTTTATCGCAATACCAGTCAGAAAGTGGGGTCGCCGTAGTTGAATCTGTCTCTGATACTGCAACTTCCTCGGTTGCTACGTCTTCTAATAGTACAACATCAGCCGGTATGAACAGCAACAAAGTTAATGGAATTAATCCAATCCAACATAGTTCCTATGGACAACAAAAATTCGTTTGAAATCAATGGTGTGAATATACTCGACTGGAATTGCAGTTCATAACATCAAGGGCCAAACTATTCATCGTTTTTTTTTTTTTTTTTTTTTTTTTTTTTTTTTTTTTTTTTTTTTTTTTTGGTTTTTCCATTGACTCTTCTGATGCAAACCCTGTTCAATTGCAGGATTTTGTAAAAGCACGTAAGCAAATTGTACTTTTAGTTAAAGAAGTCTCCATGGTAAGCAATCATATGTTAGAACGATTCCATAACTTCCAAAGCTCACTTGGAACTAGCCCTTTAACTTATAGAGGCCATATTCGCCATATTCTGTCAACGCCGGGCATACTGTTAGTCAAAAGACATCAGCACCCTGATTTTCTAAAGTTTATTGACAGCAAGACAACCGGCATGATGGTAGTTAAAAAAACACTTACGAACAAAGTGGATTACAGAGCCCAAAAAATTTCCAGAGACACATTTGTCTAATTGTTAAAGAAACCGTTCTTCGAAGACAAAGTAGAAAATATTTATCTCTGTTGAACTGGCACCCAAACTGAAGAATTTAAGAAAGATGAAACCAGCTGTTCCAACAAAGGACCTGATGGTGGTATAACGCTGAAGACATACGAAAAGATTAATTTGGGCTTTATTGAAGTTAAAGAAGAGAAATACCAAGATGACAAAACTAAATTGAACAATTGCCTTTACAAACTGGGTGTATTTTATAAAAATGCAATCGATCAAAATCAACTCCTTGGAGTGCTATGTGTTCAAGTTGTTGGTAAGTTATAGAATACACAAATAGACATAGATTATTCACTAACAAAGAAAATTAATAGGTGCATCGATTTCTTTCTACTTCACCAAGCAGCACTGCAAAGGGCTTTACACGATGACTGAAATAGATCAGTCAAACATTACCAAAGAATTTGAGAGAGTTCACCAGCTCGTCGGATTTGTAGACAATTTATGTAGTCTTTTATAAGTTGTCGTCAATAGTAAATAGCCATTTTTATCATGTTTATGTTTATATTCAAATTATCATTGTTTTTTTTTTTTTTTCTATGACTTATGATATTATTAACGGTGACTAAGTTATATATCTGCTGTTGCTCAATTTCACATGGTTTGAGAAAGGTTTGTATACTAACTGCAAATGTCGAACAAAAAAAAGGCCAACAGCGAAAAGGCTGATGTATATATCTTCCAAAGACACAGTAAACAACTGTTAGAAAAAGAAGCGAGTAATCACTTACTTTCAAATGAATGAATTTTATCATCTCACCCTTGCCCTTCATAATTGTTCGTTGCCTTTTTATTATTCATATTCTTGACGAAAGCAACAGTACCTTCAGTGATACTCTATATAATTTTAGGGCCCTGTGTTTTTGATTCACAGAAAAGCTTTTTTAACACACATATAGAGAGCACAGAAATCGGAGCATATGCAATGATCTTTTTCATTGTGCGTGTTACCACAGGAGGCAAGGGAGATATAAGGTGCGAAGAGGTTGAGATGCTTTCTGTGATGAAAAGCTTAATTAATAAGAAGAAAGGATGGGACCAGAAGAGAGGTTGAAACTGCAGTCACATTTTCTCTGACCAAAACAAACAAAGACGGCAAGGTCATTTTACATTACTAGATACATTTGCTTTTTTGACGGAGAAGTAATAGATGTATATATGTATTAATCACGTAAAAGTAAGCATTTCAAGGCTCACAAGCAGCTGATTGTATGTTTTCTTATTGAAATACAACTTTTAGATGTTATTAGAAAAAATAGAAAGGCTTATATACATTGATATTTTAAAATAGATAGTAAGCAAAATTTATTATAGTATTTAATGAAGGTTAAATTCTTTTTGTCCGCCAATTCGTAAAATCTTTTCGTCATTGCTAGCACTTCTCTTTGCATTGTGCTTCATTTCATCTGCCAATTCCTTTGCTCTTTCAGCGGGATTCATGTTATTTTGAACGTACTGTTGGGTGTCTTCAGGTTGAATAAATGCATCTCTATCAGCAACTGGGCGTTGTTGCTTACCTACATGAGGAGAGCGATGGCTAGTATCATCTGAACCGTATTCTGAGCGTGTTGATGAGACATTAGATATATTGTCGTCTCGTCTATCCAAGCCTCGACCAATATCGTGAGTATTAGTAGGATGAATACCAGAAACATTTGAGCCCATTGGAATAGAAGTAGCAGCAGTTGCATGATGTTGACTAGTAGGGATGTTCTGTTGAGTACTAATGTCATCCACAGTGGTAGGGTGCTCGCCCGTTGTAGCTTGAGTCTCAAAGGCATTCATGTTTGTACCAGCGCTACTGCTCATGTCTTGTCTTTCATAGCTGTTGAAGTTATTTCCACCAGTAGTGTTGTTATGCATACCTTGTCTTTCGTACATATTGGTATTTACACCTTGTCTTGCTAATGGGTTGTCGTTCATGTTAATATTAATAGAGAAAACTTGAAGTTTTTTAAACAAAAGAAAAGGGGATTAGCCATTATCTTGCTCGTTTATATAATATTACACTGTGAGGATGTCAGTATGACGACTCGCTTGAAAAATTTTACCTAAATGAAAACGCTGCCAATAGAGTACAAAATTTATGCTAATGACGTATTCGTTAAACTGAATCGAATCGAAAAATAGCATACAGCCATGCGCACCTATTCCACTACTACTACTATCATCATGTTAATTGAGATATAGCAAGTCCTCTTAAAACTGTTGTGTAGACATACATGCGTAAAATTTGCAAATAGTCGATGTTATAGTAGCATTCAGCTGTCTGTAACTAACTAGCCTTCATTTTTGATTGAGAAATGACCGCAGGAGACCTAGAAAGACAAGGTATGTATAGGTATTGCTGTAAGTTACAATGATCCAGCAAAAGAAATGATATCTACATTCTCATTTATTTGCCTCTACTCTATCTAACTGACAATAATCATCAACGTATATATAAAATATACAATAAGATTGCCTACAGCGATTAGATAATACTCTAGTTTAACAAAATAGAAACAGGTTAATTTTGCCAGACTTGTTAAATTTACCAGTGCTAAAAGAAGGCTCTCTACTACACGTCTATAGCAGACAAAGATTTAGGGCGTTTGTTAAAAATTATATATATAAAATGTTAGTATAATGTAATATATTGATTTATGTATTACTCTAATATAGCAAAGCAAACAAGTATAGACTAACTAGTTTCTTTTTTTTTTCTTACTGCTAGAAGTTGACGAAGAGTCCCTATTTTTTTCATTAAAATTATCACATTATATAAACTCTCTATACCTCGTAGTTAGTTGAATACAGGAGTAATATTCAAGAGAGCATTAGCTAACTTTAGTTACTTGTAAAAGATTAAAAAAGCACTATACATACATGATAAATTATGGCTTCTTTTCTCGCTTCGCTTTTCTGTTTTTTAACGTTGCTCCTAAATCCAGAGCCAGTTTGAGGCAACAGAAGTCTGTACTTGCTTTTACACAGTTACCACAACTGCCTTTTTATGAGGTGCAGTTAATTACAGTAATTCGCTAACATTTGCTTCTTTTTTCAAAGATAAGTGGTCGTATTTGACTAAAAATGTTGCTGGAATTTTATATACAGTACTTGCTTTTAGCAAACAGCAAAATAGTAAAAAAAAAAAAAAAAAAGGAATATGGAGGGTGTATAAGTTTATCGTTTTAAAAATCGAAATAAAAAGAATGGTATTATGAGATGATTCTTTAAAATAAAGGGGATTGCCCGCCATAAAAAAAAAAATGTGTATACAGGTATGTGTCTAAGTAAATTTCTAATTTTACGCGCTGGATATTTCTTTTTTTCGCAGAAACACGTAGATCATAAAAGTACTTATAATATGAATCACAAGGCATTTATCTAGGCTATTATATATAACAAGCTGGAGGTATTTTAATTATCTCGTACTTTAAGGTACTATACATGATTTTTATATTCATTAATTTTAAGGTCTCAAAGTCTATGCACGTATGCTTCTAAGCAACAAGTTCCTGAAAGGCAATCCGAAGAAGCTGAGGTCTAAGCTGGTGCAAATTCTATATAACTTCAGAGACTTTCTTTATTTACAGGTATTTCAATATATAACGACTCGTTTCCTTCAGCATCGTACAATGTTGATATCACTAAACCTTTCAGTAATGAATTTGCTTTTTTATTAAAGAGAAGTGATGTCAGTTTCGCATCTTGTACAGTAGCCAATCCCAATGGTAAAGGACTTGCGTTAAAGTGCAGCATGACGTCACGGGTAAATGGTTTTACATATGCCGTTGACAAAATGCCTAATACAGGCTTTCTCGGTGTGGTATTGGCCATCACTGTACCCATTAACTCACGGACATGATCAGGTGTGCAACCTTGTTTGGTGTTTTTGCATTGAACAATAATGTTGATATCATTATACCACTGACCTCTCAGATCGATGCCACCGTCACTCTTACCACCAACATGAGTTAATGTCATACCAGCTACATTTCGCAATGTATCTAGCGTTTGTAATTCAAATAGCGTCCCTTTGTATAAATTGCTCGTAATATCTTTCTTTTGTTTTAAAAAGTTAAGTAATTCATTGTTCTGTGTAGACATGCATCGCTTGAATAACAGCATCTTTTTTCGTAACTGAAAAAAAGCTCAGAAGATAAAAAAAATTTTTTTTCCTTCCCTGCTTTAGTAAATAGCAAGGTTTTAGAGTGCGGGAAAAGGTTTTATTTGATTGGCTCTGAAAGGTTCTACCCCCATTTAAATAGAAAAAAATATTCAGGTTCCTTTTCTTCTATCATTCTTTTCTTTTCCCCAAATATATAATAATGAAAGAGACTATTTTTAATGCCAATTTCCCAAGAGATGAAGACAACAGAGTATATCATCTCGGTGTAAAGCTCGGAGATGTTGCAAACCGTATTTTGACAGTAGGAGATCATGTCCGTGCAAGAAAAATAGCTGCATATCTTGACAAAGAAGAAGAATGCGGACACCCAACATTTGAAAGATTAAGCCAAAGAGGCTTCCTTACAATTACAGGTAGATATAAAGGTGTCCCCGTTTCTATTATGGCAATGTAAGCAGTAACAAGATCATACCTGTGTTTACGTATTTAATTATTGTACACCGTAGTGGTATGGGTAATCCTATGATGGATTTTTTTGTTCGTGAGACTCGAGCATCAGTTGAAGGGGAGATGGCCATTATTCGTTTTGGTTCATGTGGCTCCCTTTCACACTTAGCACCACCTGGTGCGGTGATTGTACCTCAAGGAGGATACTGTATCCGTCGTAACATTGATTACTTTGCTGACGAGCCTGTTCACCCTGAAATCAAAGACCAACCTTATCTTTTCTCCGGTGTATTCCCTGCTGATTCAGACATGACCAACTTACTAGCTACAACTTTGAAATCCGCTTTAGCTCCTATTGAAGCAGAAAATGAGTTTGTGGGACCCGTACTTACCGATGGCCTCAATGCTGATGGCTGTTCTTTCTATTCTTCTCAAGGCCGTGTTGATGCTGATTTTTGGGACGATAATCAATATATCCTGAAAGAAATTATCACTAAATACCCAAAGACTCACTCTATTGAAATGGAGACCTCAATGCTCTTCCATTTGGCTCACTGTTCAAAGGCAAAAAAAATTAAGGCTGCTGGTTGTATGCAAGTCTTTGCTGATCGCCTTGCCAATGGATTTATTAGCCCTGAAATTGTTTCTGTATTGGAACCTGTTGTAGGTAGAGCTTGCTTAGATGCTCTTATTCAAGTAGAAATTGAAAATGAAATGACAGTTGAAGGCACTGTTTGGGAACCTGTAAAGCAACGTAAATCAACTTAATGCACAGTCAATCTGTACCACATCACTTTGATTAAATTTCTCACACTCAAAAATAAATCCTATGTATTTTTATCATTCATTTGTTCTTTTAATCGCAGCTTTCTTGATATTTATACTGTAGTTGGCATGAGACTCTTTAAACCAACAACAAGAAGACTGTCGACTTTGACGGCGGGCATTGTATGTTTCCATGAAAAATAACCCGAAAATTATACAGAACACTGTGGGACATAAAGTAACTTTTGCAGTACCCGGTCATTCATACGTCAGTGAATAGTATTATATGGTATAACTGAGAGACTAAAAACACAAAAAGCTTCTTAATTGTATTAGCAACAATTCCAGAAGCAAAGGCGTGAATGTGTCTCGAGCATAAATACAAATTGGTGATCTCAGTCTTCATGTCTCAATTATATGTATATTTATAATCTTTATAATAAAGTAGCTTTGTTAAACCTAATGAGAACCCCCTGACTTACCAATACGAAGATTGGCAATAGAATTTAAAGTCTTACATATTAGTAAACACTTGAGCCCTGACAGCCGTCACCAAGTTGTATTTATCCGTATCCGTCTTCAACTTAAGTCGATCCTTGACATAATAGCAGTAGTAGATAGTAATATTTGGCTTAGCCTAGTCTTTTCCTTCACAAAATTCAAACAACTGTCGATTTCTGAATAGATTTAGTGACTGGTCAGCTCCAAAAGTGCATCGTCAAGGACTAAGATACTGGGTTTTGAATAAATATTTAGACGTAACATTTTTCTTCTGTGAGATGATTTTGAATTAATTTGAGATCAAGCCCAAGACAAATTAGTGAAATTTCAAGACTATACGTTAGAACCATTTGGGCGATATTTTTTTATGAAAAAAAAAAAAATTGGATAGCTAGCATAGTAAAGTGTGATGGGTAAAATGATATAATGAAAGGATTTTTATGCTTAAAAATCAACGGATACTTTTAAATTTTTTGGTTTGTGAGTGTTGATTATTTTATCAAGATCTACATTTCCAATTGAAAATTTTCTTTTAATAGTGTTGGTTGTGTTATCCTGAAGTTGGCGAAACGATGTCAGAAAATGTGATAGATGCTCTCGCAGCCACGCTTTATTTTTCATGTGATTTAAATAAAATAAATTTCTCTTTTTTCCCCCCCCCCCCATATCTTTCTTGCCTAAGCAATATTCAATTTTTTTTTTTTTCGGGAGGGAAGAGAGATAGCTATATATAACTAAAATAATAATATAAGATAGAGCTTCAGAATGGGAGTAGACGACGGTACCAAGGGTGGGCATCTATCACATTTTCTGACTTCGTTTCGCCAACATTAGGATTGTGTGTCGTACCTAAAACAATCTCAGTTGGCTCTACTCCGTCTTCCAATGTGATAGAGTTCTCCGTTGAAGAAAAAATTGAATTACCAATAGCTGTACTAGATGCTTGTTGAAGAGTTGGTTTGTAGTAGAATTTCTCGAAGGTGTGAGAATTTAGGCTCCAGTTGGCATGTTCTTTTACTTCTCGAATAGTGTGTCCTTTTTCAACCGCCTTAGTACTTGATGCTGCTCAGATGGAATGTGCTTTAAAAATAGTTGTATCAACACCAGATTTTTGCATCAGGATTTTCACCCAGTTTGAAAGAGTTGAAGGTCGAATAGATGATATTTGTGCTGGTTTGTCGATATAAGCGAGAAACAGTGTATGATCTAAAGGCAAAAATGCTCCCAGTGATAGAGTTATCTGAACGAATAAATGTAAAGTGGTTGTTAAACATAGCCTTTCATCTTGTAAAAGTCCAAATCTTGTCGTTTTGACTTGTGTTTCTTTTGGTACTCTAAAATGAAGTGTAACACCCGTTACTGTTTGATTTGTAGTTTCTTGATAACTAAATATAACATCCCGAAACTGTAACCGTCCTAGATCTGAGCGAGGCCGAGCCATTGTGCCTAAACATAGTATAGCAATTGTCTTCATTTGTAAGTCATAAAGAGACAGTTGATGTGAGTCAGCCCGGGTGGACAGTAGGAATTGTGTCATTTTGTCAGTATCCCAAGTTTCAAGTTGTTGTATCGACGGTATATTGACCTCCGTTTTTCTTTTTGTAATAAAAAAAGCTTGTATTTCTTCTTGGTTCGCGATTGGCATTTTGTCAGCGTGAAGGACCTTAAAAACCGAAGCAATTGAAGAGCGCAAGGTATTCAAGTGGCTAGAACTGAAGTGTTTGTGGTCTACTAAAAAATGCAAAACGTTAAATGTGTTATATTCGGTTGGATTGACCCTTGGAGTTTGTTTGATGCACCATTCCTACCACTATCTCCAGCCATTATCATAGTTTTTTTCTGTAGTTGATCTTGTTGTTTTTTGAATAAATTGGATACTTGTTTCATTCATTAAACCAGACTGACGCCGTGCTTGGTTGATAAGTTCCAGGCGGCTAGGGAAAACTTCCTGTTGATGTTCATGATTATTGGGTTGTTCAGATGTTTCATTCGTAGAATCATTGGCCACCAAAACTGACTCGGCCATAACGGAGTCACCAATACCGCTTGCTGAACCCGAGCTGCTTTTAAGAATTGAATCACCTTCGGTATTAGTTTCCAAGGGGGATTCAGGAACATACCCTTCTTGAGCCATCTCTGTTGAAATGCATCTTGAGCTTCCGCCATCGGATCCGGGTGAAGACTCCAATATCTGGGTATTTGATAATTGTGGGCCGCAGCAAAGGCATCGATCTTTAATGGGCCCCATTGTTGGTGAATTTGTTGGAAGAGCTTCCTTGGAATTGTCCTCTCGTACAGTGGTATCTTCTTCCGTGATAGACTGTCTGCTTGTTGGTTCTTCAGACCGACAATATGTTGATAAATGACATTCAGATTGTGTTTGTTGCAGAGATCCTGTATCCAAACTGCAAGCTCCTGTAATTGAAGGGACGCTGTTCCTCCATATTTGGTCGTGTATTTTAATGCCGTTGTGTTGTCGGTGAAAACCTTGATTGTGCAATTTTCGAATTTTTTGACATGGAGTTTCAGTGCATAGTAAACTGCCTTCAGTTCTCTGACGTTTATGGAGGAAGCACGATCTTGAGGATTCCAAAACCCGAATGTCTTGATTAGAAGAGAACTCACACCCCAGCCTGTGTCTGAGCTGTCCATATAAATTGCCACTTGAGGTGCTATGTTTTTCATTAAGTGGATCGGTAGGCCGTTCTTCAGTGTTACGGATGATATCCACCATTGAAATTCTTGGTCACTCTGCGTGGAGAGGTGACATGGTTTCTCCCAATTCTGGTGATTTAAATGAGGCTCCTTGCAAGACCTCTCTGAAGATGGCGAACATGCAGTAGAGCTTCCCCAATTGCGGGAATCATTGATGTGACTTTCCCCAGAAGGCCCGCAATCCATCGACAAGATCGTTGAACCGGTTGAGAGGCTTGTTTGATTCGTTGAAGAAGTTTGTTGATCTTGACCACAGGGACTGTAATTTTCATCTTTTTGGTATTGAATTGAAACCCCCAAGAACTCCTGTGTTTGAGATGGAGTGAATATGCTTTTTTCCATGTTGATTATGAAGCCCAAGGATTGCAAGTGCTTGATTACCTTTTGAGTTATTTGCAATAGCTCGTCTCTTGATTTTCCTATAAGGTAGATATCGTCTAGATAATAAACAAGTCGTATTCCTTTGGCTCGTAAAGGAGCGATGGCATAACGCATCAATTTTGAAAAAAGCCTGGGGGCTACGTTGAGACCAAAGGCGAGGGAACGATATTGGTAAATTTTTCCTTCGTTTTTGAATGTGAGGTATTTGCAGGAGTCGGCGTGGATAGGAACTACTGTATAGGCGTCTTTTAAGTCGATTTTGCACATGAAGTCGTCTTTTTCCTGTAATTCGCGGAGAGCTGGAACTCCTTCCATTTTGAAATGCTCGCATTGAATATGTTGGTTCAAGCGTTGGCAATCCAATATTGGTCTTCTTTTTGTAGCTTCTTGAATTGTAAAGAATCTTGAAAGGAAACTTTCTGATTGAGTTGGCATGAGTTCGATCATTCCTGCTGAAAAGAATTTTTTGACGGACTCGTTGACTGCTTGTTGCTCGATTGTATTCAGAGTCAATGATTTGATTTTCCATGGTGTCGGAGTGGAAGCAAACTGAATTTTGTATCCGTTCTGGACAATGGATAAAGGCCAATGGGGAGTTGTTGTTTGAGTCCAGTATGTGTAGAATTTTTTCAGGCGGCCACCCGGAAGGATACCGTCTTGAGGAATCGTGTAATGTGGAGATGATGATAGCTGGTTGTTGGTGGTTAGTGGGATAGGTAACTGAACTGGGGCCACCGAGTTCATTTGTTGTTGGTTGTTGAATCTGTTTGTGATGAGGACTGGTTGTGGTGCTGATCGGAGGGTAGAGTGCATCTTCCTCGACCCCCATATTGAAAAGAGTTACCTTGTTACCAGTTCCCACGTCAGTTGCCACCGCGTGATCTTCCGCCGCGACCTCTGTTTCTATAACCTCTGAATTTTTGAGAGTTGCCTCGTCCAAAGGTTGCTGCATCTCTGGTGATCTTGTCTTCAAAACGTGCTCTTTCAAGTCGTTCAACAAAGTCTCTATCAAAAGCATTTGTTTTTCCGTCTTCTTTTGTCGAGTATTCAAGATGTTTGATACTGGCGGGTAATTTGAGCGCTTTAACAGCAACTTCTTTTGCTTCTTTTTCTTGAAATTTTGCTGAACCAAACCCAAAGACGGCAAGTCGTTGTGTTTGTTCAACAGCATTGTCCAAGATCTCTCTATCTTTAGATGAGGAAAAGTTAGCTTTTGTTTGTAAGTACTGGAGTTGTTCGAACAGTTCGGTGCTTGCTCCAGCTTGAGTCCTCGTTGTTTCTTTAATCTTATGAATGGTATTGACGAGTTGATATGCGTCCACCTTCCATTGTTTGAGGTCTGGGATGAATTCTTTATTGATTTGTTCAGATTTTGTCCACGTATCATCATTGTATCGCTGGATTGTTTTCTTGTATTGCTTGAAATTGTCCTTAAGTTGTGCTGTAGATGCACTGTCCAAGGCTTCGCGAATTTCCAAAGGGAGTTCTATCCCGTTTGCATGTAATTCTCTTTCATGGGCTCGTTGTTCTTCGGGTTCTCTGAATATTTCCTCCACTTGTGACCGAGTGAGAGTGGTTTGTTCATCCATATATTCTGCATTTATGTTGTTATCAGACATAGTAACCCCACGATGCGTGACTTTGAAAGATATGGGGAAAAAAAAGAGAAATTTATTTTATTTAAATCACATGGAAAATAAAGCGTGGCTGCGAGGGCATCTATCACATTGGAAGACGGAGTAGAGCCAATTGAGATGGTTTTAGGTACGACACACAATTTAGAACGTCCTCCCTCTGCTCCGACTGTGAACAGTCGTTAAAAACTTCCAAAACTATCACGGACCCTCAAACACAACAAGCGCGAAGAGCTTTTATAATGGCATTTTATATTTGATGTAGATGTAAGAAGGTGAATTGGTTAAAAGAGTACAAATATAGAGATATTGCTGAGACGGGATTATGGCATAGTGATTTGGCAGCAGTTCTTAATTTCAAGAAAGTACTGGAAAGCCTTAGAAATGGCTATCGGTATCCTTTTTTTACCCGTCAAACAACAACAGCAAACAGAAATTTATCCGCCAAAACCATCACTTGGGCTTTTTTAATGCAGGTAAGAATAGGTCTGGAGTGGGGATCATCTTTCAAAAAATTACAGAAAAGGAACTAACGTCTAATTATTTATCCAAAATAGGTTATCTGAACTTTAAGCCAAATCCAAAAACTAATTTTCTGTTTTCCAATTTCCGTTTTTACTTTGTCTAAAAATGGTAAGCTATATGTCTAAAATTAATTTTGATTCGTCTAAAAAAAATATATAAAATACCTTCTTCTGAATTTAAAGCAGAAATATGGTATTTTGCTCCAACACTTGCAGGTTCTCAGTACAGCACTGATTAATACAGTTGATTTATCCTATAATATCGAATAAAGAATGTGAGTTTATACGAAAAAAAAAAGAAACACTGTAGGCCATATTGTAATGTTGCACAATAATAAGACAAGCCAGACCTCCGTTCGATAGACGTGGACTAATGATGATTTAGCAACAACGATCTTCAACGTCTCACATATTGCATTTTCCGACTTTTGACATCAGAATAAATGCTAATTTTAATTAATAAAAAGATGCCTTTAAGATCAAGTTCTCCGTGCTATATTTTGTAGGCACAAGTTGACAACTTATTTAACTATGTATATCGAACCAGCTCCCAACAAAAGGCTCCAAATAACCATCTATCTAGCAAAAACTTGTTACTGCTTGATGCCGTGTTCCCTTCATCAACTGTTTTTTGATGTGATATACCTGCTTTTTTGATTTACTGAGCTTACAGCGCATTGTATATTGCCAAAAAAGAAAGTTGTGACTCCATAAAGATGTTATCTGGCGTTGTATAAAGGGTCCTTTAATATTGTGTGATGGACGCTCAAAAATAGCCACCTTCTTTTTTTATACACAAATTTAGATTTTATAAATAGACCAACTTGGCATTATTAATTTTAAAATGCAAGATATATCTGATTTGAAATCAAATAGGTGTGATTTATGTTCATTAATCAAACTGAGCGTTACTATAGTAACAGACACTCCACTTGTATTATAGTTTTTGTGCGCAAAAAAGAGATAAACGGAGGATGAAACACTTAAAAAGAAAAGTAAAGCCAACATCTGTGTAACCTTGTTTATTTATTTTTAAATGAGCATCCAAAATAAATTGTCCTTTTTTTTCCTTTTTTTTTATTTCTACGAACTTCATCATCTGTTAACCATGTCTGAAAATCTCATCTCCTCATTCCAAGTTGGTCGTAATGTACCTGCTATGTCTATTGAAGAATATAGATCACGTAAAGTTGCTCTTATTACAGGTAAGGATGTTGTGTAGTTTTGCTGTATACTTGCATGTGTATCTGATACTGTTTATCAAAGGTGTCACTGGTCAAGATGGTTCTTATTTAGTCGAGTTCTTACTGGAAAAAGGTTACGAAGTACACGGTATCATCCGTAGATCTTCTTCTTTCAATACAGGCCGTATCGAACATATTTATAAAGACAGACATGATCAAGGTAAAAAGATAAGAAAAGGCGTGTTTTCCAAAACAAACTAATTTTTTTTTAGGTGTTAAATTCTTCCTTCATCACGGTGATTTGACTGATTCCACATGTCTTGTTCACATCGTCTCACAAGTCCAACCCACTGAAATCTACAACTTGGCTGCTCAATCACACGTTAAAGTTTCTTTTGATATGTCAGAATATACCGGTGATGTCGATGCTCTTGGCACACTTCGTCTTTTAGACGCCATCCGTACTTGTGGTCTCAGTGATCGTGTTCGTTTCTACCAAGCCTCCACTTCTGAACTTTATGGTAAAGTTGTTGAAACACCTCAAAAGGAAACCACTCCTTTCTATCCCCGTTCACCTTATGGTGTTGCTAAGCTCTATGGTTACTGGATTGTTGTCAACTATCGTGAATCTTATGACATGTATGCCTGTAACGGTATCCTCTTCAACCATGAATCTCCTCGTCGTGGTCGTACTTTTGTCACTCGTAAGATTACCCGTGCTGTTGCTGATATTCACTTGGGTCGCCAAGATTGTCTTTATCTTGGTAATATTGATGCTAAGCGTGATTGGGGACATGCTCGTGATTATGTTGAGGGTATGTGGCTCATGCTTCAACAAGATAAGCCTCAAGATTTCGTCTTGGCTACAGGTGAAACACACACTGTTCGTAGCTTTGTTGAAAAGGCCTTCAAGGTCACTGGTCGTACCATTGTTTGGGAAGGTGAAGGTGTCAATGAAATCGGTAAAGATGCTGAAACTGGTAAGGTGCGTGTTCGTATCGATCCTAAATACTTCCGTCCTGCTGAAGTTGATCTTTTATTGGGTGATCCTTCTAAGGCTAAGAAAGAATTAAACTGGAGTCGCAAAGTCACTTTTGATGAATTAGTCACTGAAATGGTTGTAGCTGATATTGAAGGAAGTCTTCAATCTTCTACTTTAATGTAATTTTAGAAAAAAAAAAAGCAAAAATAAAATAAAATCACTTTAATTGGCAATTAAGTTGGGTTTGAAACTGTAGAACTACTACTGTGAAACGGATCATGTTTGTTGTCTAGGTTACTTTATCATATATTTAGATTGCACCATCTAGCTTATAAGAAGACAGCAGCTATGATTCTTTTAATTTGATGATCGCAATAAAAAATGTCGACCAATAAGAGAGCCATGTTGACAGGCGATGGTTCCAGAATTGTTTCGAACCACTCATAAAAAAAATATTTTTTTTGATTATTTGATTTTTTTTTTTTTTTTTTTTCTTTACTCCACATTTACTTTGAGAAAGTAAAGGAATCGCTCCTATAAGAAATTATGACAACAGCTATTCCATTTCCATTACGTGATCCACAAATTAAGGACGAGGGCAAAAAGCCTTTTCAACCCAACTTGAATGTAAAGTTAATTTGTCCTGATTGTCGAGTAGATCCTCCTCAAATTGTAGAAGAATTTGCTTCTGGAGATCTTGTTTGTGGTGATTGTGGACTAGTACTTGGTGATCGTATTATTGATACGAGATCTGAATGGAGAACTTTTGCCAACGATGAAGGCGATGTAAATACATAGACTATTTGGTCATATAATAGTGTTAATTTTTAATATTATTAATTAGGACCCATCTCGTGTTGGTGCTGCGGCTAATCCATTATTAGACGGTAACCAATTAGATACAGTCATTTCTAGAAGAGATGGTGGCTCCGGTACAGCGAAGGATTTGAACAAAGTTCATAGCAGAGCGATTGCAGTAAAAGGAGAACATAATCTTGTTCAAGCTTATAAAGAAATTAGTGCCATGTGTGACTCTATCTCGCTGTCAAAAATTGTTAGTGATACAGCGAAACAATTGTACAAACGTGTAGAAGATGAAAAACTTCTCCGTGGTAAATCAAGTGATGCAGTTATTGCTGCTTGTATCTTTATTGCTTGTCGTCAAGAAAAAGTGGGCCGTACTTTTAGAGAAATTTGTGCTTTGACAAGAGTACCAAAAAAAGAAATTGGCAGATGTTACAAATCTCTTCAAGCCAAACTACAAACAAATACAACCATTATGAATTCAGAAGATTTAATGCTTCGTTTCTGTTCTAACCTTCAATTACCTAATTATGTACAAAAAGCGGGTATTGACATTGTCAAACGCGCTAAAGAATTGGGTACTCTAGCTGGTAAATCTCCGATTTCTGTGGCTGCTGCTTGTATTTATATGGTTTCTTACCTATATCGTACACCTAAAACTACTCGAGATATTGCTCACGTTGCTGGCGTATCTGAAGTGACCATCAAGACAGCCTATAAATCACTCTATGCTGAACGCTTCAACCTAATAGACCTTGAAAGCCTCAAACAAAGGCCTAACGGTGAACATTTGAGCTTTGAGGACTTGTCTTTGCCCTAAAAAAAAAAAAAAAAAAAAAAAAAAAATAGAAAAACTGATGATAACCCCAAAAATATGTACATATGTATCGATGAAATAAATACTGTTATTTTTATTATAAATGAAACTTCTTTTTATACATTAAAAAAGTAGGAGATGATGGGCTTTCATTATTTGTGTTTTGTCTTTTTATGCAAGGAATGTATTGATCAATAATACTTGGAGAGATTAATGTTGTAAAATTAGTAGCTGTCTTGGCAGTATTATTGTAACAGCCAAGAATGGCGCCTGTAGGCGAGGGAGTGATAGGAGATGCTGTTATTGCATCTGGTGTATTATGTAGCGGTGCTGTCAAAATAGGAGCCAACGACTTCTTCCGACGAGTTAACAATGAAAGTTGTTCTTCTTGCTCTGGTTGATTTGTACAGCGTAATGGTAATGTTGGTAAACGATAGACTTCAGGAGATGCTATAATCATACTTTTAACACTTGGCTTATCGTTATATTTCATAATTCTTGATTGGATAGAGGAGACCCATAAATCCATATTTTTTTTAGATTTGCAGTCAATAATCCATGGCCTCATTGAAATGTGTTGTTTGGGTTCAAGACGGAAACAGTAAGGATGCTGACAAGTAGGTGCTGAAACGATTTGACATATATCACGTAAGTTTAGTACATTCAATGGTGATTCAGTATGCTATTTATTAAGTTTATTAGGCAAATATACTTTGTTAATAAAAATAATTAAATGTACTTCGTCTTTATAAAATCTTAGCTCAGAATCTAAGAGAACAAAATATCGAGATATCCATCGCGACCTACCAAATGGTAAGTAAAGCACCTTTGACAAGACACCGGCAATAAGAGGAAATGATTCATTTTTAGTATTAGGCGAAAGTAACGACATGATATTATTTAAAAAGAAAAAGAGGCATAAAATCGAAATCGAATTCCCTTTATATATATTCCATCTAATATATTACGCCCACAACAAAATTGACATAGGGCGTCTCCTTTTAATAAAATAATGTGTTCATTATTATTAAACACCCCCTGAATTTTCTATAAGCAGTAAAGAGTTTTATGAATCTAATACCCTAAAATCTGTTGTGTACCTTGACTATGGCGTTTTTTTTTGCCCACACCTTCGCATGAAACGTCAAAAAAAGGAAGCTCCCTATCCAAAAAAAAAAAAAAAAAAAAAAAACTCGGATGTAATCTTGATCAGCAGCATTATTGAATCCCCTTCATGGTGAAACATCTGTCGTGAAGTCATGTCGTCATCAGGTTTTGACTCTTAATGCCTTCTTTCTGATTGATCTTCTTTAACACATACTAGAAGCTTGTCGGTAATTCCTGTTCTCTCTAAAGACATACTTCTTTAGTACTCGAAACTTCTAGTAGTTGTCCTGTCTCACTCTTTAGAAAAGATATAAATACTCCTCAATCTTTTACTCAATAAACATTATCTTTTTCTTACTCTTAAAAAGAGAAATAATTCTTTCTAGCTTTATTTCTTATTCGATAAATTTTAACTTACGACTCGCACTTATTTTACATCGTTTGTGACTTGCTTTAAAGCTTAGAGCTTCCATAGTAGCGGAGTGTTCAAGCTTTCAACAATATATTGATGTTTTAGTTCTTTGACTCTCTTTTCAGAAAATCTTTTTTCTTTTTTTTTTTTTTTTTTCATCATATACTATTCAAGCAGCAAGGGCTCGCACGCACATAATAATAGCATATATCATATATAACCATGAATTATCATTCAACGAATTATTATTACCAACAGCAACAGCTACCACCACAAGAATATCATCTCAACACCACTGCAACATACAACAGTAAGTATGATGTATTTAAAATGATACTAGTATACACTAATCATGCGCTTATTGTAGTGACAAACCATAGCACACCATCAATAAAGCGTAAATTACAGGATGATGACACTAACAATAACGAAGAGGTAAATGATTATCAGATACAATAATAGCGCCTGTCATCACTCATCCTACATAGCAGTCATCAAATAGGAAAAAACGTGTGCACTATGAATCCATGCTTTCAATAAAAGAACAAATACGTGGCGAAGGTGATGATAAAATGATAATAGAAGAAGAGGAAGACGACTTAACAGCAGATGAAGATGAATTATTACAGACACCCTCTTCTTCGACTACAATTTCTATGATGGATTACTACTGCTTTATGCCTGCAAACGTTGATGAAGATCTGGACAAAGGTGGCTTTACAGGTCAATTAGAACTTGGTTGGAGTGATATGTATTACGACATGTATTAATAAAAAAATTATCAAGTCAGGTAGCATACAAAAAAAATTTTTTTTTTCTTTTTTTCTTCTTGGGTTTGGTTTATACTATTATGTTTATTTATCATGTTAAATTATTGTATTTCTATCGTATTTTATACCAGTTTGTTTTTTAATTTTGCTTATTCATTAAAAGAGATATCATTTCGAGATCCAAATATACAATACTTTGGTCATTGGCAAACAACTGACCATGATATACAACAAAGCGGCTGGCCCGGTGCTTATTTTAAAGTCATTCTAGAAAACACTTTTAACATTAAACTTCAATTCAATTCGCATGTTTCGATAAAAGTTCAATTAAACAAAGACAATTCTCTTTTGTCATTTCAAGATACATCTTTAGTAGAATTAAAAGACTTGTCTTCAAGTGGTCCTCATACAATTACCGTCTATACAACAGACATTGACCCACCTTTTAGTACATCGTTTCAATCTATATGGGTGGATGACACTGCTGCAACTTTACCTTCTTCTACTCAACTCCCTCTTGTTCAATTCGTTGGCCACGATCTCTCTTTAGGCATTCAATCGAGCGAAAACTTGTTCACCAGTTTTGCGTTTCTTACTAGACAATCAATTGGCTTGGAATATTCATATATGGCCTATAGAAATGCTACTCTGATTGATGGCATAGACAATAAATATTTTGAAAAAAATGCAACAACAATACCCTGGTCAATTGTTATTTTATTAGGTGCAAATGATGATCTCAAGCTGAAAAACGAGTATCAACTTGTTTTGGAAAATTTCTTGACTAAAGTTAGAAAGCTCTTTCAACAGTATGACGATATACCCATCTTTGTACTATCAGAACCTTTGGGTGATATGTTTTACCCATCCCAGCAGTCTATTTTGAATAGAGCTCGTCATGGTGACCAACATGTGTTTTTTATAGATACAACTGCTTGGTTACGCTATGGCCCTACTTATTATCTTAATCCTGTAAGTTAATCCCATAGAAACGGTTTCCCTGCCAACGACTAAATGATAGTATAATATTTAGGGACACTTGACGGACGCCGGACATCAGCTATTTGCAAAAAAAATAGCTCCTTTCATTCAAACAAAATTAAGCAACCCCAAAGATCCTTTACCCGGACCTCCTCCCAACCCCAACTTACCAGGTGATTGGCAAACAATGGACGTTGGTCAAGAAGATATGATAGGTTTGCCTGGTACTGTCTCTGCGGATTCTAGCACCACATTTACACTGTGGGGATCGGGTGCCGATATTAATAACGATAAAGACGGTTTCCGCTTTGTCTATCAACCTTTCTCGAACCAAGGTAAATTAGAAAGTACAGTGCGTTCACATTCAACATTTGCCAAGTGTGCCAAAGCGGGCATTATGATCCGGGAGCATTTGGGTCACGGTTCTCCTTTTATTATGCTCGGTATCTCACCAGCAGATGGTCTATTTCTTGAAATCAGATACGACAATTTCAAAACGACTAAAGTTATTAAAAAGTTACGCGCTTCACCCCCTTATCGTCTTCGTTTAACGCGACTAAAAGAAAGTCAGCTTTTCACAGCACAAATTCAACTGGTGGATAGTAATTCGTCATTTGATTTGGACTGGGAAACATTTGCAACTATCCCGTTTGAATTAGCTCATGATGTATATGCTGGTTTAGCCGTCACCAGCTGTGATACATCTGTCGTTAGTGTTGCAAAGTTTACAGATGTTCAGCTGTATCATACAGTAGCCTCAATTATAGAGTATCCCCATTTGTTAAACCAACAATCGACGTAAATAAAAATTGATAACTACAGAAAATAAAGCAATTCTTAGTTAGCGGAAATGTGATTAGTAGTAGTAGTAGTAGTAGTAGTAGTATAGTTGGTACGATCATGTACAACCTTAATCATTTTATATCTGTCAATTAATAACAGGATTAATAATCAAGTAAGACCAAATTATTTATTAGTGTGTTTTCCATTTCGAAGAAAAGTCGAATTGCTATTATATACATATGTCGTCAGGATACTATATGCTCTTGTACACCAAAGCTATGGATCATAACTACCTATACTTCTTTGACATCAGTTTTTCTTTTTGTGGCACACTATACAATTGTATATCAAAACTTGAAACCTCAGACGCGTAGAGAGTTTATAGTAAAAAATAAGAATAATGTTTAAATAGTAACTACTCTATGGATTAATAAGCATAGTGGTTGGGGAGCAATGCTTATGGATCGTCGGTTTCATCGTCCATTTCGTCGTCAGCCTCGTAATTTGGTTCTGATAAAGGCTTTTTATTATTGTCGTTTTTTTCGTCTTCGTAGCCTTGTGCCCATTTAACAAGCATAACAGGGTCCTCCACCGATAAGTCATAATTGAGAAAATGAAGAAACTCTAACTCCATGCGAGCTATACGGGCATTTCGTTCTGTGGATGTCATTTCAGTCATGTTATCGTCTTCTTTTTTAGGAAGTAATAGGGTATCATTACTACTAGTAGTACTTATTACTGAAGAAGAAGAAAGGGTTTCGGTATTAATGGAGCCTGCTATTACTGTTGTTGGTACATAGTCATCATTAAATCGCTGCATTCGGTTCAATAAATAATCAATAGTTTGTGCTTGTGAAGAATAAAATACCTTTTTGGAAGAAGATGATAATAAAGCAGCAGCGGCTGTATGATTATTTTTTCTGGAATTGGTATAAATAATGAGCTGAAGGGTATCATGTATATATTTTGATGCCATAATAAATGCAACCATGATCATTCTGAAAGAGCAACCAGTAGTTCCTTTTAAATCTTTATATCGCTTTTATAGAATCAGTATTATTAAGTGTAATAAACGTGTTATACTATTATATTATACCTTGTTTAATCTTTCAATATAACTAATTGCCACTAGCAGTGTTATACTAGGACAAATACTTGGCGTGGACACATTACTTGAACAATACTCTTGCAATGCAATTTCAAATGGTTTATTTACGTCCATACTTGTTGTATCTAATAGGTTATTTATCATGTAGTACACTTGATGTATCGTTCCTTGACTGGGATTGTCTTCCCAAGCACGAGATACAAATACAGCTAGTTGTGCTATAGGTTGAATTAAGAATAAAAGACGAGCAGAATATATCTATCAATTGTTACCTATACATTTTTTACTTAATTTTTTACGGCCATTCAGTTCAATTGCTTTCAAAATTGAACAAGCCTGACAGTAACTAAATAGGCATGGTTTTGATATTTTTGATGAAACTGCAGTAAATTCCAAATACTCTTTCTTAAATGTATATGGGGTATATCTGTGTTGACGCCTATGTTGTCTGCTAGTATTTTTTCTCATTTATTTTTATTCATAATTCAATAGAGGAGAAGAAAAAGGAACTTTTTGGTTGTTTGATTTCATTTTAAAAAATTGATTTAAAGCGGCTTATTTTCTATTGAATTTCTATATTAGGTATTTTTTTCTTGCGTATTATAAATCAAAAAAGCTAGCATGCATCATCTTTTTGTTTTTATATTTTTATTGTTTTTCCAGTGGAAGGAAAGCTTATTAATAAGGGGAAATTCGTGATGGAATAAAAGGACAATAATGTAGTAAAACATTTCTTTTTGAACGGTTCTATTTCAAAGATGACTTTAATATGTTTACTCAGCTTTCAAACAACAAACAAGAAAAAAAAAATAATTTTTTTCAGAGGGAGTATTTAATGCATTAGGTGGATCACCTATTTAAGAAGGTGCATCATCTGAGATTGACTTGTGGTGTACAAAGAACCCCATATACCACTCATCACCTTTTCCCTGCTGACTGCAACATGAGATACTACGTAAACCTTTATTACTATTTTCATGAGTAAAAATGAGTCGGAGCATCCCGATAAAGTAAAAGATCTGCTCAAGTTCCTCTAATAATGATGATAGGAATAGATAAATCTCACCCATGTATACAAACGCGCTGTTTGTAGCGTAGTAGCGAAGAAGAAGGCCATATAATTACTATTGCCCAAATCATTTCATTAGTTAGTTTTGGGGCTTTCCTTTTTTTTTGCCCTCATCTTATCAGCCTTATTTCTTGATTTTCGATCGTTGATTTGATCTGTAAGTATAAATGTCTGCCACAGGAAAAGGATTACCTAATCCTTACCTAAAAAATGTTGACGTGTACTACTACTATTATTATAAATTAACTTTCTTGTCTATATGCCAAACTTACGTATCTTTCTTGAAATAGTAGTAAACTAAAAATATCTTCTGCGCAATATTAGTTCAACCATGTATCAAGTTCTCTTTGATAAAAACAAGCGCATAGTACGTACAATATGAATATCGAGTCAATTTTAAGTGAATTGAAGTATCCAACTTGAAATACTCTTTAATATATATTCAAAAAGGGTAGAATCAGAAGTAGCAAATAAAGTATACAAATAGCATTAATTGTGAGGACAGCCATATTTAGCGGGGATTTGAGAATGAAACAAATAACCCAATTCATGAAGAACCACCGTATAAACTAAGAAGAAGCATATTTTCAAAAGAAAGCAGTTAGTAGCATGAGAAACGACTGGAGTCGGAAGTAGAAGGAGAGGCACATGCGCGCGTTTCACCGCCTGTGAGCCAGATGAGACACCATCGACAAGCACGGCTATGTTGGATGTAGATCACAGGGACCGAAAAAAAGTGAATCTTCAGTTGACAAGCACCAATTAGTTCGACAAGAGGGTATGTAACTATCACGCATGTTACGGGTAACATAATTCAAAATAAACTGTGTATACCAAGATCTTTAAGCTACAATGGCTATCAAAAGGATTCAGTATTTTCAGAACTTTTGCACAGACGTTAAAGGGCATAGTTTACAATTAGCAGTGGTGTAGCTATCTTTAAGCTAATAGAGAAAGAAGTTTCATCCAATGAGTCAGGAAAATAAAAATTGGCTGTTAGCTTGTGAAAAGCATAGATGGGACTAACAATCTAGTATAAAGCTTGAGTGTATGCTAAATGAACAGATCGGCTTCACCGTCGATATAAAGATAACATGAGGCACAATGCTAGTTATAGAATACATAGGTAGTAACTTAAAATGCATTTCTTCTGGATGGAAAGCAGTCCAAACGTGACTCTTTCTTCAAATTTTCTTTTTTTTTTTTTTTGTTAAAGCTTTTTTTTGACAGATTTTTTATTTTTAGTTCCAATAGATCAACATGGGCAAGCAGACACATAAGAGAAATCCCGATACTTCTACTGTTGAAACATCAGCAAACGCATCTGAGAATGCCGGTATTGTGATTTCAGCCTTTGACAACAGTACAACAGCTGAATATTTTGCTTTAATTACTCATGCTATGGATCGCCACCGTCTTCGCATTTTCAATGTTCGTTCTGGTACTGTGAGTAACGACTACTCTGGTCAAGAAAAAGAAAAGTTCACTAGTTTAACTTGGGGTTTCATGAAAGACACGGGTGGTTTACAGGTAGAAAAAAAAAAAAAACATTAGCAACTTTTTCTAAAACTTTCTTATTTCTAGGCAAATACCGTTCAAGCGTTTAAAAAGAAAAAGAGCGGAATCACTTCCTTTTCTAGAGTTATTGCTCTCGGTATGCACTCTGGTGTTATCGCTTTATACTCATTATCTCATGGCACTATTATTACAAAGCTGTCTGGCTCTCATACAACACCCATTACTGATTTTGTCATGAATAAAAACGGCTCGAGAGGCTATTCAGTAGCTGAAGATAACTGGATTATTGAATGGGATATTGAAGAAGGAAAAGAATTACAGTAAGATCGAGCCACAAAAACAAAGAATTAGAAAAACTAAAAGGTTTTTGTTTGAATAGTAAATGGAAATCTGATGCTAAGAATGTTTGTAAGCTTAAATTAAGTCATGATGAAAAGAAATTAGCGACGGCTGGACACACTATCACTTTATGGGACTTGAGTACACATAATGTCATTAAGGTTAGATATACATTTGTTTTTATAGGGTGAAAAGGTTACTGAAAAAAAAAAAAAAACAATTATAGAAATTTACAGGTCATGCTAGTGCTATTAAGGAACTTGCTTTCTCTCAACAAGACGATATCTTAGTATCCAGCGCTGAAGACGATCGTTATGTCAATGTATGGGATGCACAAACTTCAAATACCAACTCCAATAATCTTACTGCTCTCACTCTCGAAACCAACGTTGCACATATTGATTTCTCAAGTACAGAACCTTCAGTATTAGCAGTGACTGATGACGGTCTTGTAGGCATTTGGGAAAATGCATCATCCACATCCACACAATCAACAGGAACCAGCAGCAGACGAAAGATGATGCGGTCCATGACAAAACCAGCTGATAGTAATATTAAGATTGTATCTACTTTAGCTGAAGACACAGTGATTCCCATCTTAGCTGCCAAATTTGTAACAGATAACAACGGAAAATCCATCATGATTGCACGCGGATCTAGTGTCAAACCATCCTTTGAAGTAGTGACTTTTGTGAACGAGGAAACGGGTGCTATTTTGAGTGATATTACTCTGTCTAGACAACCAGTCACTAATTTCTTAATTGACACTGCATCGATTGCTGCCAACAATTTGAGAACCACACGCAAAGCCTACGATGAATCTACTGTTACAGTTGTTGGAAATACTGATTTTGCTATTGCCGCACCTACCATGGCTCCTGAACAAGAAGACGAAACTGGTGATAGCGTCGAATTATCCATCGAACAAAAGCTTCAAAGTTTAGATGTTGTTGATGCAGCAACTGTGACGAAATCAAAAAAGAACAGCAGCAAGAAGAAAGAGATTGAAGTCCCTGCTGCTGGTTCTTTAACCACTGTTTTAGTTCAAGCCTTACACTCTGGCGATTCTGGCTTGCTCGAAGCCTGTTTACAGCACTCTAAACCCGATGTGATTAATAATACAGTGCGTAAACTACCCACCGAATACTTGATCCCCCTCATGCTCGAGTTGATTCAGCGATTCCAAGAAAAGCCTGGTCGTGCACCTATTCTTTTGCTTTGGATCAAATCTATCTTGTTAATACACACTGCTTATTTAATGACCGTTCCTAACTTGGTCGGTAAATTATCCGGCTTTTATCAAGCTTTAGATACACGTGTTGGTGTTTTCCCAAAGCTACTTGCATTAAGAGGTCGTTTAGATATTGTTCAAAGTCAAGTGAATGTTAAATCATATTCCAACATTAACGAAAAACAATTACAGCGTGCTCAAATGGCTGAAAATGTGTATGTGGAGTTAGACTCAGATGATGAAGCGGAAGCAGAGGAAGAACTGCTAAGTATGGATGAAGATGAGGAGGATGAAAACGACGAAGACGAAGAATTAGACGAAGAATTAGACGAAGATGAAGAAGGAGAGGACGAAGACGAAGATGAAGTTTTTTAAATCTTATACATATAAAAGAAAACTTGTAAATTTAGAAAATAAACATCATATTAAAACAAACAAAAGTATCTAAATGGCAACAATAAGTGACTTGCGTTTTTTTCTGGTGAACTTTTTTTTTTTTTTTTTGACAGAAAGAATTTCCTTAGTTTTGCTCATTAATAATGTTGTACGTTGTTGGCCTTGGTTTAGGTGACGAGAAGGATATTACAGTCGCTGGTTTAGAAGCTGTTAAAGGATCTGAACGTATTTATTTGGAAGCTTATACTTCTATTTTAACTGTTGGAAAAGAAAAGTTAGAAGAATACTATGGCAAAGAAGTTGTTGTTGCCGATCGTGAAATGGTTGAATCTGACAGTGACACTATTCTTGCCAATGCTGATAAAGTAGATGTTTCTTTCTTGGTCGTTGGTGATCCATATGGGTAAGATAAAAAATACTTTTGGTTTTGTTTGACAACTCATTAGTTACCTATTATTAGTGCCACTACTCACACTGATCTTGTTATTCGTGCTCGTGAATTAGACATTCCTGTTAAGGTTATTCATAATGCTTCTATTATGAATGCCATTGGTGCTTGTGGTCTTCAGCTTTATAACTTTGGTCAGACGATTTCTATTGTGTTCTTTACTGAAACATGGCGTCCTGATAGTTTCTATGATCGTATCAAGGAAAACCACCAATTCGGTCTTCATACGTTATGTTTATTAGATATCAAGGTGAAAGAACAAAGTATCGAAAATATGGCCAGGTGAGTTTATTGATTCAATAATTTTCGACATATATTGACTTACCTGACAGAGGACGTTTAATTTATGAACCACCACGTTATATGACAGTGAATCAAGCTGTAGAACAGCTTTTAGAAATTGAAGAAAAACGTGACGAGGGTATTTGTAAGCCTGATTCATTGGCTATTGGTTGTGCTCGTATTGGCACATCTACGCAAAAAATTATTGCGGGCACTTTAGAAGAATTAGTGGATGCTGATTTTGGCGGACCTCTTCATTCTCTTGTCTTGATCGGTAAGCGTATGCATGAAATGGAAGCTGAATTTGTTAAAGAATACGCCTTAAATCTTGAATCATTCAATACCATTGTGAAGAGAGATTATGTTCATTAAAGTATGGGTTTCAAATAAATTAGATATAGCATGGTTTTCACTTTTTTTTTTTCGTATAAAAAAAGAATAAAACATTTCTCTTTTTATTTTTTTCTTTCTTACTTGAATCGAAAAAAAAAAAAAATGGCTGATAACAATCAAAAGAAAGAAGAAGCAAAACAAAAGGTAGATCAAATTGATGAACAGGTGCGTTCCACAGTTCATAATGTTGCAGAAAAAGTAAACGAACAGATTGAACGTGTTGATGTTGATGGGGCAGCTAGAAAAGCAGAAGAAGAGATTAACAAGCTCAAGGCCGAATTAGCTGATATTAAGAGAAGAGCTGGTCCAAAGATTCAAGAAGCTGAAAACTTTTTAACTTCACCAACTGCCATCACATTTTATAAAGGCTTGATCACTGGCGTTGCGATTGTTATGGCATACAACAAAGTATATTCAAAATAAATGCATAAAAATAAAAGTCTATCCTTAATATATTACTGTGACGAGTCGCGGAAAGCATCTCTCCAATAATAGCTCTTCCATCTTATCGCTAGATCTAGTAATTGACACCATTTTTTTCTTATTACATGTACAATTAGACTGAGGTTGACATATCTATGCTTTAGAAGTAATTCGCTTCGAAAAGTTTCAGTCGGTATAGTAAATGCTTTCATTTTCATTGGTGGTTGTGTATCTTTAACAGCGCGTGTGTGATCTTATTTTGCATTAATTGATCGACTTTCCACGTGAGCACGCAACTGGATATCTAATTTCCCAAAAGGTGGTACTATCCTTTGACTGTTTCAAGTATTATATTCCAGCAAGAGCCACTTCTAGTCAATAAGAAGGTACTTGGTAACAATGCTTCTATACTAGTTACTATGACGATCAGTTAAGCTGCTGTATTGTCAACAAATGTCTTCAAAGATGTTTTTGCCTCTCCTTCATATTAGGGTGCCCAGATAATGCGTAGGGAAAAATAAACTTTTTTTTTTTTGAATTTTCTAAATGCACATATTTAACAATAACTACACAAAACAACAGCAGAACCGCTATGAAGAATACACCAAAATATATTGTAATTTTGAAAATTTCCTTATGCGATGGCAGTATAAGAAAAGAAGCAGACATAATAGCTTGTTCGTGTGTATAGATAATAAAAAGAGAGCTTTGTTAGCTTGTGGACTTTGCTCTGTAATGGCTGATTATTATGATGAGAAATAAAATTGATTGCCTCTGGTATCTATGCAAAGAAAAACAATATACTATTCATAAAGATTCAATAGAAATATGTATACACTGAGCAAAATCCAACCTCTTCTCATGTATTTTACGCCAAGTTTATGTTTCTAAAAGACTTCCAGGAAAATAGTTTTAACCTCTTCTTTATGGTATAACATAAACGTTTATTAAAGAATGTCAGCTATTTATATATACACGGGATAGAATATTTAACGAGGGTTGTTATTTGAGCCGAGAAGACCATTAAGAACACCAGAGACAGCACCAGTAGCTGTGCCAACAGTGTTATTTACAAGACCAGTCAAATTGGATGTTGTTTCTTGAATCAAACCATCGCTGTGTTGAGCTTGACCTTCATTTTGAAGAGATTGACTGCCAACAGCATTACCAGCAGTCTCCTTGGCGTTACCAACGTACTGATCTTTCTTTGCTTCAGTTTTACTAGGTTCGTAGGGCATTTTTAATTGATAGTTTATAAAAGAGAAATAGTTTCATAGCAAATTCTATCCATTTTATATTAGTTTTCAAGTTTCACCACTTGTACTTATAGAGACATGTTTCGTCATGGCTATCAAAATTGCTTCATTATGATGATTTGTTTATTTTAAAGTGCTCTATTGTTCAAACTTTACTGCTTTTCACATCGATAGTCTATGATATGTTCATAGATTAAAGCCATGTGTCATTATACTTCAATGAAGCCGTATTATTAGAATGTTAGTATATTTCCTGGTGAGCCAAAAGACGTCGTATGCAATACGCTATTATTGAAACGATACTTTTACTTGAAAGGTATAATTTATAATTTTTATCTAACGGTTTTTGGACAAGTGACACTTGACTCTCTTTCTCGTCGAAATACTCTTTTACTAAACTGTTATGATAACCCAGGAGAAATAGCAGGTATTTCAGAAAGATCTACGCCGAGCACAAAGCCGTATGCATTGTCAAGTGGTACCAACAAAACACTTCCTTAATCTAGAATTTTTTACTGCTTTTTCCTAAGAAAATGTCAACGGATTACAATGCGGATCCTTCAGAAGAACAAAGAAATGCTTGGAGCAAGTAATACATCTGAAAATTGTATAACAGAAAATGCATGCTCATTTTAACTTCTCTTCACTCTTTTTTTTTTTTGAAAAAAGGGAACAGAATGAACTAAAGCGTCAGTTAATTGTTCATGACGAAGTAGATTTTGATCCTACTACTTTGAATGATCTCAAATACATTGCAGGCGTTGACCTCAGTTTTCCTTTGAACGACCATGAAAATGCTATTGCTTGTTTGATAGTTATGGAAATGCACAGTCTCCAAGTACATTTTTTTCCCAGGTCCTTTTAGTATTCATACAAATCTCATTATTATCATAGATAGTATATAGAAAGTTTCTTCATACTAGACTACACTTACCATATATTGCTGGCTACTTGGCTTTTCGAGAAGTTAAACCTCTTTTACAGTTACTGAAAGAATTAAAAGATTGTGTGCCTGAAATATATCCACAGATTATTCTTGTAGATGGTAATATTAGACCTTGGTCTGTGTTTTCTTTCTAACCTTTCCTCTTCTTAGGTAATGGTTTACTACACCCCAGACAATTTGGAATAGCCAGTCATCTAGGTGTACTCAGCCAGACGCCCACCATTGGTATCGCAAAAAACTTTCTTGTTATAGATCACGAGCTTACGGACATGCACAAGATCAAGGACAGCTATAAAAAGGTATTGCTTAATAAAGGTGACACTTACCTGCTTCAAGGTGAGACAAGCCAATGCATCTATGGTGCTGCGGTTCGTACATCAGAAAAAGCATCTAATCCCGTGTTTATCAGCCAAGGACATCGAATATCCCTGCAATCAGCCATTCATATCGTGCTCGCTACATGTCCTAACTATCGCATACCAGAGCCCATCAGAGCAGCAGATCTTGAAAGCCGAAATTATATCAGAAAACATCCCACATTCACACAAAAATAATAATGTATTATCAAATTATAAGTTTAATATATATATATATATATGTAATAAAAGTATATAGTATAATGGTTATTCGAGAGATGCGCTATATTCTCTAATTTGTGCAGCGTCTAAAACCTGCAAATATTTACATTTCTCCTTCAACACAAAATCTTCTTCAAATGCGTATCGTGTTGCCAAGCTTTGAAACGTTAAGATGCGTTTGATGACAGTCGCAATCACACGATGCTTCCTAAAGTTGACCAAAGGCTCATCCAGGCACGCAGGTAGGTTTCTTGTGTTATTCGCCATGTAAATCTTTTGATGTTCAAGAGTAGGCTTCAAATAGCGAGGCTTTTCAGAATTAAAAACAAGGTCCGAGAGGTAAATGCCTAAGAATGGAATACAGCCGCCAAAAGGAATTTTGATAGTCTTTTTCTTAAACTTTCCTGTAGATGAAGTGCCCGGCAACTCGACCTGGACTTCTGAAGGAGAATGGCCATATTCTTCAGCTACTTCAGTCATGCTGTCACGAATGTTCTTCCAATTCTTTGTTGGCGATGTGAATTCAGTTAGTTTATTGAGCAACTTCTGACATTTTGGACTGACTTTAGACCATGTCTTTTCAAGTCTAGCCACTGCTGGGGATTGCAAACCAAGTAATATCTGAACCAATGTAGCATAATTTGAGAATAGTTTACATTTCTATAGAACAAAAGTTTTTACCAAGTGAGAACAATCTACCTATTATATATCTATTTACCTTGGCGAGCCGAATGAACTTTTCAATAAGTCTAACTCGTTCATTCATGTTTCTAGTTCTTACAATTTCAGACGAGACCCACTGACAAACGATATTGAAGCGCTGAATCACTTGTTCAATTCCTTGCTCCTCTTGTCGTTTTTTCTCCAATTCCAAGGTATAACTTAAGACATTAGGTTCTTCTTTACCATTTATTGCCAATTGACTATTATCGTTATCAGCGGCTACGTTTCCACTAGGATCCATTTTGGTCCAGTTACAATGGATGAGCTCCTCCCACCCTACTTTGGACAACACGTCGCGTTCAATGAAACAAAACTGTTTGGCAATTCGACTTGTTCGATACATCATAATAAAACAGCGTGGCTCATTTTTACGTATAGGCAAAGACATTGGTCTTGGGGAAGGGATTCCCAATTCAATCAGTTTTGAGCGAGGGTGGTATGCCGAAGATACCTCAGATAAAACCGACATTCTATTGTTAGCTCGACTAGAGCTTGCTTGTGCCTCTGTCTGGATGGATTTTTCTTCGGTTTGGCTGCTGTGATCGTCGTCATCATCGTCGTCTGAATGAAGGTCGTTTACCATACTTCGGGCTTCAAGGTGTCCTAGATAGATGGGCCCGTTTTGCGATGTAGGGTGAGTATTCAAATTGTCCGTACTAGCGCCTCGTTTACGACGAAGTTCGAAACTGTGTCGACGCTCAGGGTCACCAAGAAGTACACAGCTTAATCGACGGCATGTGCTTGTAGAATGAACGTTGCCTGAGCATTTAGCGCAGTCGCAATGATTATCCTCCAGCGTACTATCATTCCGTAATCGTTGTGCAATCATACTAACAAGTTGGCTGCTGTTTTGTGTCTTTTTAGGTCCCTCTTCTTTCGGTTCATCCGCGGTTGTAGTAACAGTAGTTTCATCAACTATTATTGCTGGTGCTTCGGAAACATGGGATGATTCATGCGATTTATGAAAAACTTTAGATAGTACTTTTGACAATCTATGCTTGTTTGGATGATGAATGTCCTGCTTCTCTGAGATAGTGTCCATAACTTGCGTAGATTCATAACGAATAGCAGCAAACGGTGCAATGACGGGTTCCTTTTTGGAGTTAGACTTTGTTCTTCTGAGTGACAACTTTTTAGTTACTACTGCTGAGGGGACATTAGGAACTTTTGGGATTTCATCCTTTGTGTCCACTGACTGCTGTAAGTTTTTTTCACTTTTTCGACGTTCGATGCTTTTTTCTGATAGTTGTTTGGAGAGACCTGTGACAACTGGTATCGGCTCTAAAGGTTGCTGTTGTTGCGTTTGCTGGTAATCATCATCAGATTTATATAACTGATCTATCGAAGCCTGTTGAATGTATTTAGAGGTGTTGATACCGCTATTATTAGGGGTAGTTGGCGAAGAGGGAGAAGAATAATCGCTCGTTAAATCAGACAGCTCAGGTGGTTTACTGCCAGATTGTTGGTCAACAACAACCATGGGGCTAGCTTGCTTGAAAAACTCGAGTGTCTCTTGTTGTTCTTTGACCCAATCGCTGTTTTCTTCTCCATGTTGATCTTCAGATACGTGTGAATTATAAGGTAGAGTGTCGCCAGCACTTAGTTCACTTTCTAAGGAATCATCTGAGGCCATACTCACAACAGAGCTTGTTTCTTCATCATGCATATTACTGCTATGCACATTTTTGTCGTACCTATTATGAATGGAGGACCCCATATCATCCATACGACCTACACCAGATTCGACCATACATGACATTGTACCTACCACAACGACAGGTACGCTTCGAGCATCTTGCACAGCTAGATTCCCATGGTGTTGCTGCTGCCTTTTTCGGATGATACCACCGTTAGACAATTTATTACGTACTATTTCGCTCATCTGTTCTTGCTCTGCCGTCGGAGGAGGGGGTAGTATGACTTTGACACGCGAGACTTCAGAGGACTGATTGTAATAGAGTTTTTTCAAGCGCCGTACTACACGTTTCAAGATTTTCACAATGCGTTGATCGCGTGGAGAATTTTTAACGAGAGGGTGTTGAGGAAGATGGTTCAAAAAGTTGGTAAGAATGATACGGAGTTCTCGGTTTCCAATAAAATCATGCACAAAGTAGTTATTTAACCAATGACGTAAAACTACAAATGTCCTTTATGTGATTTTTAGTTTATGTTTCTATTTGGCAGTGTTTTATGATTTACCTGATGCGAACAACTTTTCGAGATTCATCATCATTTTGTAAAGCCCAATAAAATCTTGAAATGAGTAATTGACATAAATCCTGTGAATTTAAAAAGTCTCGGTATGTCAAGAAGAAATCTGTCATTAAAGTATAGTCTAAAACTAGATGTGTTAGCAAAAACAAACAAACAAACAAAAGGACAAACCTAGTGTATTTGTTAATTTTTCAATCAACTTATGAACAGTGGCAGCTTCAATGACTTTAGGCACATCTGAATTTATTTCCTGATGTATTTGCTTATTTGGCTTCTTTTTTGATAGCCCAAATGCTTTTTTTAACAAAAGTGATCCATGATCTGCTCTGTTAGTAGTAAATCTTTCGGACCAACGACGCGAAGATGATCCAGGTCTTGTAAGTGTTGAAGTTGTGTTTGATGAAAATCCCTTTAATTCAGGTCGCCTATATTGGTTATTGTACAAAGTTGCATATGAGGAAGGTCGCTCAACGCTTGTTGTTGTGGCCATAGAAGACGATAATAAAATTGGATCGGGACCCCAAATAATAAATCGTTCGTCCTCGTCTGAAAGAAGTAAATCAAATACTTCAGGCGTCCCTACGACCACCGCCACATGCGATTTTAGAGACGCCGTATCTTCAATTTGAGGTACCAGCTCACTTGGTATGGATGAGGAAATGGACGATTCAGCTCGTATAGATGGGTGAATTAAGACAGATGAAGGGTTGGCTGGAAGCATAATATCTGTACCATTTTCATCCTCAATCAATAAATCTGTAAATTTGCTCACTGCAGGGATACGCGGTAATGAAAAACTCTTTGTGGGGGTGGGTATTATTGGTGAATTAATGCTACCTGGTGTACCTATGGAAGAAGGATCAACATTTAGCCCCACAGGATCCAGAACGGAATCAACATATGAAGATATATAAAATTTGGATTGCATCTTTTGTGAAGAAAAGTAGTCATCAGTTTCCTCTTGATAACTAGATGAAATGGGACGAGTAGAAATTGATATGCTGTTGACGGAAACATAACCGTATTTATCTGGTGAGGTTTGTTTTTGTTGGCGCTCCCAAAATACTTTTGAGTCTATATATTCAGGCACACCAAAGACAGTAGCAAGGGCGGCACGTTCCCGGCCACCTTCGCTACTGTCGTTTATAAGCTCTACTGGGATAAGTGAATTGTTTCTTTTTCTCGGTACATAGCTCTCATCTTGCGATGACATTAGCTTTTTCGATGAGCTAAATAGTTAAAATTAATTTTTCTACTGATAATTTTTCATGCAATTGAATGTACTTGCTTTGGTGTTGGATTGTGAATTTTATTGATGGTCTGTGACCAAGGAGAGGACGAATTCTTTCGGTCAATCATTAGTGTGGAAATACATGAGAAAGAAAAGTGAGATATCGCAAGATTATTTTTTCAATGGTACACACAATTCAACTTATGTCACACTTCAAAAAGAAAAGATTTGCAGTTTAATAAGGAAACTTGTTTTTCGCTCTATCACTAACCACTATTAAACAAAATATGATGTCGGAGCTAAATAATGGTACATTTATTTTCTAATTGTTCGGGTTTAAATAACTGTTAATACGTTGCTGTAATAGATCATCTTGCTGCTGAAGGGAGCAAACTGAATTAGTATATTGACTGCTGTCACTTCGGGACGCGTTGAAATTAACATAGTGGCTGTTATGCAGTTGTTTATTCTGCTGCTGTAAATACATACTCCCACCAAGTGTATGATTTGACACGTTTTGGGATGTCATGTATACTTGGTTGCTGTTATTGCTGGTATTTGAGTAATTTCGATCATGTTTTACATAGGAAGATACTTGCGAAGAAGCGTCATCAGTTACTGGACTACTGCCGCGACCATTATTATTCGTAAATCCAAAAGTGTGGTTCGAGCCATAGCTCGGGGGTCGATTTGTCTGACTATAATTAGCAAATGGTAGGATTGGTGGTGTTAATATGCTTTCTCTTTGGTCTATAGAACAGGTACGACATTATCGGCATTTGAACTAATTATTTGCTTTTTATATTAAAATGAATACAATACCTTCGTCATTGGCACTCAATCTTGCTTTGAAGTTCGGTGGTGGAGGACGTAAAGATGCCCTATGAAGAGAAGTTTCATCTTCATGATGATTTGTTATCGGTTTTTCATTGATGACTTCGGGGCAAGCTGTGGCTTCAAAAGGACTTTCAAGAGCTGAGGATGAAGAAAGGCCGGGATCGGGATGCTGCTCAGTTCTTTTTTTTAGACTGAAAAATGAGCATATGACACTATTAACTACAAATAAGCCAATTGATAGTCCTAATAGAATGACTTCCGTATTTAACTCATAATCTGTACAAATGTAAGAAGTGGTGCTTAAAGAACAAGCTGTGCGAATAGAAGATATGTAATGACGGTATGTGATGCCAAAAGAAATTGAGACGAGTATAGAACATAAAAGGCTTTCAATACTGATGACAAAGAAGACCGCCCTTCTTTGTAAGCTCTTTTTCTTGTTGTAGTGTAATAAGGAAATAGATGTGCCGAATGAAATCACTGCCAGCAATGTTGTCAATATTAATGGAATACAGCGTGAATAAGTTGTAGTAGTAGTGTATAATAAATTATCATTGTTTTCTTTAATGTTATGAAATAGGCTAATCAAATCTATTTATACAACGTAAATATAAAGGATCTTCATTTAAAAGAGGGAAAATACCTATGTCAAAATTAAGCTGTACAGGAGAGCAGGATGTCGCGCCTGTGGACATGTTGTTTAAGCAAAACCTCCATAAACCCAGCACAACAATAATTTGCTCGTTTACATTATTTACAGGATATACATTGAATTTTAAAAATGAAAAGTATCTATTATAGGATGTATAGAATAAAGAGTTGGTTTCTAACCAGCAGCCAACACCTATGCATAAACAGCCTAACAAAACAAATATAAAACAACACGCTGCAAAGAGCAACTGTTTACATTTCATTTTTAATAAATAAAAGAAGAAGGGAGGATAATATTCAAAGTGCCACTTGAATTAAATATTAATTACAAAATAGGTTACAGTTTTTTTTTTTTTTTTGAGGTACTTTGACGCTATTATACGGATTAGTTCGGCATTAGCGCTTTGAATTCTTTGAAATCAATAAAACCATCTGAATTGGCATCTCCATCCTTCATCATATCTGCTATTTCTTGATCTGTTAAGTTTTCACCGAGATCTATCATAACTTGTTTCAATTCTTCTGATGAGATCAAGCCATCACCATTTTTATCAAAGCGAGCAAAGCATAACCGTAATTCGTCTGTTTCACGCCGACTCATAATGCTATGAGAATAGTTTCGTCTGTGACCCTTTTTTGTGGGCGCTGGTGGTGGGTCAGGGTATGTGTTCCATCTTCTTAACTGTTCTGTTGTATTTTGTTTGCCTATCGTCATAAAGATATTCATGGCTGTCACGAATTCATCAAAATCGATTCGTCCATCATGGTTTCTATCTACTTTGTTGACAATGGCGTCAATCTTTTTCGGGTCTGTTTCAATTTGTAAACTTTCAAGGATAATCGCAAAATCCTTTAGGAGTAAGGCTCCATTTTTATTTGTGTCGTACAAGGTAAAAGCTTGTTATATCAATGTTAATCATTTAGTAAATATTGCTGCTCCTGTTTTCTAACCTTCTTTAAGACTTGACAGCTCTTCTTCCGTTATACCACGCTGATCCATTTTCGGTTTTTTCTTTTTTATAAAGAATCGCTGTATAAAAGTAAAAGAAAACTTCATTTTGTCCTATGAAAGATAGAATTTGTTTGTAGTACCGCCAGCAATCTTGGAAGCATACAATTCACTGAAAAAAAAAAAGAAAAAAAAAAAAAAGAGAGATAGGAGAGAAAATTGCTTGGTTAAAATATAACCAGAGCATAAAAAAAAATTTTTTTTTTCTACTGGTTTTAGATGCTCTTACAACAGTAATGGGATCATGTCTAGTAGGCGTTCTGGGCATCAAGAAGGGGTCAACGGTTGCCATGGAAAACTTTATCATATGCCAAATGATATCATTCGTATAAATGTAATACAATTAAAATGTTCGTTCTCGTGGCATCCTTTTATAGTTATTCTTCACCACAATTGAAATTGCAGTTTTGTGTATAATGAAAATAAATATATGGTTGTTTTATTGTACAATTTAAAGCAATTATATGTATAAAAAGTGTTGCTGTATATGATGAAGAAGAATGTATAGATGTATGCAAATATTATAATTTAGCAAGGGCAAAAATCAGTAGAATGAGGACCTGAGCAATTATTACATTGAGTAAAAGTTCTTGCTTGTTGTTGTTGATAGCCAAAGAAAGAGAATTGCAAGGTAGGCAATAAATTGGGTCTGGGGAAATTGTTCAAAATTGAATATTCTGTCACTACCTCTTCAGATCCTGTTGATGATACTGATGAAGCTGAAGATGATGATGTTGAGGTTTTTCTCTTTTTAACATTTTGAATAGCTCGTTGTGATATTTGTTGACGCTTGATAACACTAGAAAGGGGACCAATACTTTTACATAAGCGTTCAGATCTTGATTGGGAAGAGAAAAAACTGAAAAAAGGAAAACCACCGAGAACAGCCATGATAATAAAATTGAGTAAAGTAGAAAAAAAGAAAAGGAATGAAGTTACTGATTTATATATAATCAGATAATGGTAACTTTTTTTGGCTTATGGATTCTATCACAGCCCCCCCCCCCCTCCCTATACCCCGCATTACAAAAATAAAAAATTATATTCCGTACTGCCCCGGATGATTCATAATTTACAAGAGAGCGGAAAACCGCGCATTAAAGAAAAGCTATTTTCTTCACAATATAAAAAGGGAAGAGAAAAAGAAAAAACGCAATAAAACAATTTCTCTTTTTCCTCTTTATACCTTTTGCAAAAGTAAGGTGATTTTTTTTTTTTTTTGAAAGCAGAATTAGAAAAAAGACAACAATAAAGGCATTCGGGTAGATCGCCGACAACGATAACAATTTTTATTTTTTGTTTGGCTTTGGGGGTCATAAAAAAGGGGAATATTAAGTATACAATTCTTGAATATCATTACCAATGAATGGAATAGATTCACCCTGGAGATCAACGTTTTCCAAAAAGCGATAAGGGAATTCAACTAAATGACCATGGATATTACCAAGTTGATCTCTAATATCTTCAACAGACATTTCAGGATCCCAAACATGTCCGATATCGATTTTGCTAGGATCAGGGTAAAATGATTTATACTCGTCCCAATTGGTTACTATTATTAAAAAAATTCGTGGTTATTTTTATCTTGGTTCTACATAATCTTAGCCACATGTTACTTTACCTGAATCATCAGGTACACAATGGAAGACATTACGGAATGCCTCAGTATTTGTCTTGGCAGTGGCGTTCCATCTTTCAAGGGTTTCTTGATCAAGAGGGTCCATGACTAATCTATCCTCTTCGCTATCTGTAGTATCAATTTGAGGAACGGGAAGAGGCAACATGGCATTGGTTACTTCATCAGGCTTCGTGTCAGGAAGCAAGCCCAAATGTTCCTTCCACAAGTTACGTCTCAAAGTGGCAGCAAAACGGCTAGCTTCATACTATGTAGTAACAAATCAATACATCTCTATAAACATTCGTGCTAGTACATAAACTTACATATTTACCATTCATTTGAGAAGGAATAGTTTCTTTATCTTCGACAATCAAAGCAATTTCAGAATCACGGTCGCCACATTGAGAACGATCATTCAAGTTGGAAGAGCCCATAATAACAATCTTATCATCTGCGATTAAAAGTTTGGCGTGGATGTAGAGTTCTTCTGTAACATAATCACTAGCCTCTTCCTTTTCGGCCCATTCTTCACGTGGCTGAGAATCCTTTGTGTCATTTACCCAAGGTTCATTTTCAACGTCACCATCCAACATGGCGTCTTTGGCAATGGAATCAGCGGCAATACCCTCTTCTTCTTCCTCAATAGGTTCACCATCCTCGTTATATCGACGACGGCTTTCGTATTCTTCAGGGTTAGCAACACGACCATATTCGACTTCGTTTTCGACATTGAATTCACCCTTAGTACCATGAGCAATATCTTGATCACCGGCATGGTGGATCATATGGTAGCTATCTCCTTCTTCACCTTCAGCATGTTGAAGTTGAACATCTGTATCATTGGTATAGCCAGCAGCCTTAACAAGAAGATCTTCCAGCTTACTACGGTTGATACGATCGTAACTTCTCAAACTGTAGAAGCGAATGTATTGATCGGGATCAATACCACTTTCCTTTAATTTTTCGACAATACTAGTAGCACCGCGACAAATAGAGATGTATTGGTAGTGCATAACTAATCGAGCAGTAGCAGCATCCTTGGTACTGAGATCAGCAGGGAAGGCAGGCATAAGAGGCATCAAGACAAAGACTTTGAAATTATCTTGTTCTTCATGAGCACGAATGATACGCTTAACAATAGCGTTACCAATTTGGTTCTTGATCATATTGTCTTTGTTGTTGTCAGTAGAGGTAACTTTAGCATATGGGTAAGTAAACTAGTGTGAGGAGGCACTTTTAAAGACTTACTAAAGAATTGGTTTTCAATATAGACATAATGTTCAGCTGCAAGGATAGTGGCAACATAGGCATTTTGAATTGAGTGTTCAAGCTCAATACCTGAGCTCCACTTGGCACTGCTTCTGAGGACTTGAGTCATCATGGTACCTTTAATGCCGCGAGTTCTATGCTTGTTACGAACTCTTCTGTAATGATGCTCTTCAGGTTGATTTTCAAAGAAATGCTCTTGATGACCCATACCACCGAGAGGAGGCTGTAAGAAGGGAACATTGTCTTTATCCATAGCTTTTTCATGCTTGACAAAGTTCCAACGTTCACAAAAGTGACGTGCAACATCGAGAACAGCAGGACCAATCTAAAAATATCATTTAGTTGAAAAATAAATAATTTGAGTCACGTATCACACTTACAACACATAAAGACATGTCGTGCCATGGCATTCTTGGAATTACGGTCTTATCAATAAGACGCATATCCCAGTGCTTGACTATTTTTGTATTAGTTGTTATTAATACGTAAAATGTAAATCATCTTTTGATTTTTTACCATCCTCAAAGTCTCTAACACGAGCATCGCTATAGTCTTGGCCTGTATTATAATTTACAAAAGGTTATTTTCTGTAAAATTAAACTTTAGGGTTTAGGATAAACTTGCCTGGAAATAATTCACTTTCAGGATCGTGTCCGCTGAAATCAGCCAAAGGGTGACCGTGAGTATCCCAACGACTAAATTTGAAAATTCATTAGCATATGAAAAAAAGGCTAAGTTATTTTTTTGTTGTTACCCGAAGCATAAATCGATACCACCAAGAAAAGCAATCTTGTTATCAACAACGACAAACTTTTCGTGGTGAGACCAGAAGAAAGTACCTCCAATATCGTGATCAGGGTGTCTCAAGACTATGGATAAGATAAATACACTGAAACACTTGTATTTTCTTTTTTTTTTTTTTTTTTTTTTGTTACCAGTAATATTTTCACTTAAGGCTTGAAGTGCATCTTTGGTATGACGACTGTCTAACGTTAAAGCCATTTCAACTTCCTACAATGTATGTATTTCCTTATATTAACAAAACCCCGTTTGACCTATTTTATTATTATTACCTTATAGACGACGACATAAATTTTCACACCTTGATCGGCTTTTCTCTTTAATAAATTATCAAGACGATATTCGGGATACTTTGAGGGAGGACGACGCATATACTAAAGAAATAGGTTATTACATGTTTTGTTGTACGAAACTACGCTATATATATATATATATATATATATATATATTATTATCATCCTTTACCAATTCCGGGGTCTATTACATTACATTATTAGTTGGTATTTATCTCAAAAGAAAAAAAAAAAAAAAAAACCACTTTACCAACCACCAATCTTCAATGTAAATACACTCTTCTGCGTGTTCAATAGCTTCAGAAACAGCCCTTAAATTCGAGTAAGAGACAGATCGAGTAAGATGTTTTTTTATTACACTTACCAACAATAGTTTTGACCATCCACGTAGTATTTTACTTCACAATCATGTCTCACAGCTGCAAAGGAATCATATCGATGCTTTTCATTGAGAAGTTGTTGTTCAATGAAATCATCATCAGGAGTTTCATCCTTGCTTTCACTGGGGTCAAAGAAATGAGTAACCTCTTGAACCAAGTTTGTAAAAAACGACATTTTATAAAGTGAAAAAAGAAAAGAAAAATTTCGTTCCTTTTTTTTTTTTTTTTTTTTTTTTTTTTTTTCATTAAATAACCTTTTGGTGTAACTGGTCTGTAGTTTGAAAATTATATATACAGTTATATCACTGCATTAGTGTATTGTTTGTTTGTCTATAGTTGAATAAAGCATATAAATCACACGTGACGTACATACGATGTAGATATCAATAAACAAAGCAGTTGTATGAATGAGAGGTTCCGGCATTTTAGCCTAAAAATATCTCAGCCACAATGCTTTTTGATGCATATTGCGTATATATGCCATTACAAACATTAACTAGTATCTTATTATTCTGCTATACTGACAGTAAGAGTAATAATATAATCTGATTTCTCGGTTTTTTATCCACATATAGACCTACTAACTTTGAGTTTTCACGCTAGTGTTGTTCTTTAAGTTTAATTCCATATAAGGGACGAGCCAATATATGGTCTTGAAAGGGTAAACTTTTTTTAGTTATAAAAAAAAAAAAAAAAAAAAACTTGCAGGAAAATAGGCCCAGAAAACTATCTCGTATGTAAAATAATACGATATGCACTTCCTTTGACATAAAAGAGGTTTCATTATACAATCCAATGTAAAGTGAAATGCCTGTAAAAATTTTGCTTCTTCAACTAAAGTTATTATTCTATGTATAGGAGTAAATGTCAAGCTACAACGCGAGCCCCGGAGACGCATCTTATGCTAGGTTGGTTATGTATATGTAGTGACTTGAGTCTATATGTAAACACGTCTCCTCCAATAATACTAAAAAATGTCATTTTGAAACCAGGGCGAATTCAGGTTGGTATATATACAAGTCATTGCCCTAGAGTATTGTAACGCGTTGATTATTAGAAACAATAAACATGAACGAAAGCATATGCCTCTTTTTGATCTGCCTAAACAACAGTAGCATTTTATTAATTCCAACCCCAAACTTCCTTTACCCATTGTCCGAGGTCCATATGGACATTTTCCCATCTTAAGATGAAAGGGTGTTGCAGCATACGTGCAGGAGTAGGTCTATACTTTGGATCTTTTGTTAAACTAGAATGAAAAGATGAGATGATAAGTCGCGTTCATGTTTAAAAAGTCTTACCAAACAGCTACGAAATTTTTACATTCGTTTGAAATATGACTTCCTTGAATTTCTGGCACAGGTTGACGCACAATAAAATCTAGTAATTCAAAAAGGGAAAGATGGGGTTGATCTGGAGGAGGTAATGCTGGTCTGTTTTGTGATACTTCGATCAAAGTCAAACCTAATGACCAAATATCAGATTGTACTGCATAGGCATTGCCCTGAATACGCTCAGGCTATTTTTATATAATATTTTTAATAAATTAATCTAATCTATAAATATAACTTACTGCCATATAATATTGAGTTCCTGTAAACGTTTGTGCAATGGAGTTGATTAATTCACCAGAAACACCAAAATCAATCAGCTTAATTTCTCCTCTTCGTGTCACCAAAATATTAGATGGTTTGATATCTATTTATACTCTTAATATAATCACGCCAACAGGACTTCTTATTTACCTCTGTGAATTACTCTTTTTGAATGTAAATAAACTAAGCCTTTACATACCTATGCATACTTGTAAGTAATTTTAAAGTAACCATCAAAATGAATATTTTACAGATTCAGCAATTCTTTCCAAAACAGGCTCACCAATGACACCTCCTAAATCTCTTGCTCTTTTATAAATATCTTCTAAACTACCAGCCTCACAATATTCCATACATAAAGAAACAGTTGTATCTCCATCATCTAAAAATGCCCCATAAAACGATACTATATAGGGTGAATTACAAGTCTTTAAAAACGCAAGTTCACGTAATATTTGACGTTGAACAGCTGGATCAGGATCTGTAGAAATAGACTATACAAAAGTTAGTTATATTCTCTTTTGTAGTGTTATTCTACCTTTTTCGCCATAACAATTTGCGTTGGCTTATGCAATACTTTACGCACGGTACCAGCCGCACCTTCACCTAATCTTGTCAAAGTCTCGAGATCTTCAACTTTTATTTCCATAAAATGACTAGCTGTTTCACCAAAAGGTTGTTCATCAGATGCTGGTGGAAGAGGAGGCTCACGTAAAACAGGAATGTTTTTATTTTTTAAATCTTGGTTTGTAGATTGCAAATAAACAGCTGCCAATGAAGTTTCTTCCTCTTCTACAACAGGAGCATTATAGTTTTCTGTATGCTGTCCTCCTCCATTAACAATACTGCCAATTTGCTCTTTAAAGCGATTATTGGAAGATTGAGAAGTGGAGTTGGGTGACGGAGATGAATTTGCAGGTTGAAGATGCTTAGAAGTTAAACGTAGTCCGGGTTTACGTTTATTAGCTTTAGGTTGACCATCAGGTGTGAGTGACATGACTTATGTACAATATGCTCAAGAAAAGAAAAAAGAAAAGAAAATATAAAAAAGGGTGGTTATTTATTTTATTATATAGATATATTTTCATTTTTCTAGACCAATTATATTGGTTTCTGGACAAGACTCTGCCAGCTTTACTTGACATTTGCGTTTAACCTCTATGTTTGTTTCCTACATAGTTTTGTGTGAGCAACTAATATTGAGTCTTGTTTCTCTAAAGCCTTTTTGTACTTGGGCAACAATAAAGGCTTGCCAAAAATTATTAGATGCCTAACAAATGTCTCAAATAACTGTAAATGGAAGAAGTCCAAATACTTATTGGTTGTCTTTTTTTTTTTTTTTTTTTTTTTTTTTTTTTTTTTTTTCGTCAGACAGAATTTTAACAGCAACAAACAACAGCAGCAACAGCAACAAACAAAGGGTTTTTAATTCAGTTACCACCATATTGATATCTTTCAGTCTTTTTGATCGTTTCAAATAAGGAAAGAATCGTATATTTTTCTTAAAGCTTCAAAATAATTTGCTTTATTTATCAACTCCTTCTTAATAACATTGTCATTGAATAATTGTAAAAACAATTATACAATGGCTTCGGCTCAAGTAATGGCAAAACTACAAGCAGATCAAAACGCAATAACACGAATGGCTGAATCACATTCAAAGCAAGGTTCTAATTTATTACAACCACTTTCAAAGAAATCTAGTCTAGCTAATCAACAATGGCATCAATCATTATTAACATCACAATCAAAGGTAAAGAACATATAATCTATATAATTTCATAGTACTTACTTTATAATGTAATAGACCCCTTCAATAAGAGACGAAACTGGTTAGTGGACTTGACTTTATCGCGATCGACATAAACTAACCTATATACTCTTGTCATAGAATTCTTACAACATTATGAGAATAATCCTCCTTCATTACGCCTACACTTATATCCAACGTATTTTAAATTCGAGCACGAAGTAAAGCATAAATCAATTGATTATATAATTCACAAAGTTACTTATTGTCTTATTCTAGGATGGATTCTTCTCGTATAAAAGTCAATTCAAAGTAGGGCTCAATAGATCGAATTTGCTATCAAGTTATTAACTATTCTCTAGGACTTTTTTGTATGTATGAGAGAAAAAAGACTTCCGGGCGATCTAATAGATGTGTTTAATGAAGCATCTTGTCGATATTATGACGGTACAATAAAATACAATAACATATGATATAGTACTTAGTTGTTGTTAGGTTGTCTTATTGTCGAGGTACACGATTACCGAGGAGATGAGTCAGGCACATCAACGAAACGAATTGTATTGAAACCGACAGCAGAGAGTATATGGTCTGATATTAGTCTGTTGTCCGAGGAATGGAATATTCCGTTTACGGAAGATATGGCTCTCCAGGCTGAGGCGCAAATTCTCGTAAGTAGATAATATCTTTACTATAAATCACACTAACAAATTTTCGCAGGTTGCCACGGAGGAACCCCTTTGCTTAGACCCTTCTATTCAAGTTTCACGAATCAGCAATGCTCTCGAATATGCATCAAAACCGAAGCGTCACAAAAAGAAACTTAAATACAACTCTGTAGAACGAGAGCAAAAACTAGCATCAAAAGCAGAAAGCATAAAAATGATGACACTGATGGATTCTGTAAGCGAATTCCAGTAGAGATTAGCAGAATACTAATAAAATTTTATAGAGAGCAAAACGTACTTTTCCCTTCGAGCCTAGTTTCGGAAAGATATCATTTGTACAGGATTGGAGATCAAAAAAGACGAAATACGATAATGATCCTTTACCAGCGATTGATGTCAAGAAATCAAAAAGAAGAAAAAGCGCCAATGACACATCCTTATTTGCAAATGGCAGGAAATGCATCCGAACCATTCGATTTGAACGTTCAGAAGCAGCCAAAACAGTATATACACTGGTCAACATTTATGCATCTAATGACGAGTATGAAGGTATCTTTAGATGGGGAACAGTGTATGATACTAGCATTAATGGTGGGAACATCGATTTTAACATTGGACCCGAATATCTTATGGAAACTTATGTACTTCATCTCAAGGCAGTTTACGGCCAATTTAACGCTCTTAAATCTGATACTACGAACACCAGTATATTGCAAGCTTCTCCTTCAAATGCTATGCAAGCACAGGTCGCACAAAAAGCAAGTTATCAACTACAACAACTACATGCTCAACAAAATCGTGCCATGCAGAATAAGATAAATATGCTAACTCCTCAACAAAGAGCAATGCTTGTACAAGCACAAGCTCAAGCACAAGCTCAAGCTCAAGCTCAAGCTCAAGCTCAAGCCCAAGCCCAGGCTCAAGCACAAGCACAGAACCCTATCGTCCCACAATCTCAACCCCAACCTTCACAAGTTTCTCAACTTCAGCAACAACCACAAAGTCTCAACTTACCACAGGCTCGCTTTCCAGCACAGGTTGCAGCACAGACAACTATACAGGCCCAGGATCAAGCTCACGTACTAGCTCAGACACAGGGACATATGCAACCACAGGCGTTGCCACAAGCTCAAAATCAAGCCCAAAATCAAGCCCAAAATCAAGTACAAGCCCAGGCAATGACTCCCAATCAGCAAACACAACAGTCTGCTGTCCAATCGAGAATTACCACACCCACTCAGTCTCATATTGGCACGCCTACTATGGCAAATTCAACACCACTACAACAATCAGTAGGATTACCCAATCAATCACTTGCCTTACCTGGAAGTGGTATCAAGGTGGAACAAAAAACTGCTTCACAACTCCCTACACAGCTCACTGCCCAACAAATAGCAGCATTACAGCAGCAACGACAACAGGCTTTGCAACAGCGACCCGCAATGGTATCCGCCGCCCTGAACAATTCAACTATCCCTGTAAATAACAACATGAATTTCAATACATCACAGCCTTTGCAGAACGGCTTGAGTCCAAACTTGGCAAATATACAACAGCAAAGTGCTTTAGCTCAAGCTTTAACAAGTGGTACTAATCAGCAAATGTCACATCAGGCATCTCTACAGCGCATACAACAACTTGTTGCATCAGGGGCTATACCTTTTGCTACAGCTCAACATTTGGTGAATCAACTAGCAAATTCGGGAAATCTCCAGAGAGAACAAGCTGCTCAACAGGCTATTCAACAACAACAACAACAAATGCAGCAGCAGCAGCAGCAGCAGCAGCAGCAGCAACAACAACAACAACAGCAGCAGCAGCAGCAACCTAACAATAACTTAGCATTACAACAACTGCTTGCTCAAATGAATCCTAATCATCAACGACAAATGACTGCGCTTCTCCATCGTCGTAGTCAATTAGTTGCAGCCTATAACCAAAAAGCTATATCTCACGAAGATTTACAAACCCAAGCACGACAAATACAACTATTACAACAAAATCTTTTGGTACAGCATCAACAAGCCCAGCAACAGCAAGCTCAACAGCAACAGAATTTACAGCAGCAGCAAAATTTGCAGCAACAGCAAAGTTTACAGCAACAGCAAAGCTTACAACAGGCTCAACAGTTAGCTTTACAGCAAGCCCAGGCCCGTATTGCTGCTCAACAAGCCGGAACAAACACTGGTACTCCTCAAATGGCCCAGCATCAGTTACCTAATCAGCAGCAACAGGGTCAACAAACACCTCAGACTCAAAACCTTCAAGTTTCACAACCCAATAATTCACAACAAACGCCACAACAAATGGCACAACAGACTCCACAGCAGACAGCGCAAGAAGTACCACAACAAAATAACCAGGACGCAATGGTCCAACAAGCTATGCAGCAGCAAGGTTTACAACAGCAAGCAACTCCTGCTATGAATGCTCAAATACTTCAACAGATGATGATGCAAAGGAATATGGCTATGCGTGGAAGGGGTCGTGGTCAAGCACCTCCTCTAACAGCACAGCAGATCGCTGCTCTTCAGGCCATGCGACAAAACCCAGGATTGATGCGTAATGGTATGAATTTGAGTCATATAGCAATGATGGCCAATCAAAGTAGAGTCAATGCAGCCGCATTACAAGCAGCTGCAACTGCTGCTGCTGCTCAAGTAGCTAATTCAACTACCCCGGGACTAAACTCTGTTACCCCTAATGTTCCAAACAATATGTCCTTCACTAATCAACCAGGACAACAAGGCCTTCAACAGTTCCAGATGAGCTTACAATACCAGCAACAACAAGCGGCGGCGGCAGCAGCAGCAGCACAGCAACGAAATAATGCACTGAACTACCAACAACAACAGCAAGGAAACAACAATAATGGCAATACTTCATAGTTTTTTTTTTTTTTTTTTTTTTTTTTTTGAAAACATTTTCCAATTAAAAAAAAAATATTGAATTACAGACCCGCCCATTGTTTGCATTTTACTATATTAGGCCTTTTGTTTTGCATGTCAAAAATTGGGAATAGTAATCCCTCTTGTTCATTATTAAAAAGAAAATTATATTTGGCCTTTTATCTTTTGTTTTCTTTTTTTTTTTCTAAATTGTAACAATGCCTCCTAATACGCAATCTTCTGCACCAGAGTTGATTTCATCAACTTCATTCATAAATAACTTTTGGTCCACCAACAAGACAGGTATGGACAGTTTATTAAATTATATAAAGACAACCCATGATGATTTGGAAGCTATTCAAAATGTATATTCGGAAAGGTAGTGTAAATTTACTTTAGACTAGATAATTTTGACTTACAAACTTCTTAAAGGTCACAAATAGAACAGGAGTATGGTCAAAAGCTGTTAGTGTTGTCTGAAAAATATGGAAAAGGCACAGATTCATCTGACGTTTATCAAGCCATAATTACAGAGTTAGAGAAAACTGCAAAATCTCGTATTGATTTTTCAGAGAAATTAGGCGGTCAAGTCACTATGGATCTTGAACAAAAGCTAGAGGAATACAAGGTACTGATGGAGAAGTGGAAGTTGACCTTGGAAGAAATATTCAACGAAAAGCAACTGAGAATTATGGAGTTATTGAAGGTAATAAGGGATAGAATCGACAATTGAAGAAAGCATTCTAAAGACATGGTTAGATAAGAGCAAGGTATTTAAAGGAATATGAAGTGTCGAAAGGACAATCAACGTCAGCATCTGAAAGCCTGAGTAAGTATATACCTACCAGGGCTATAGAGAGGTTTCGAATTAATTGCTTTTTTTTTTTAAGAGAGTCAGTATAAAGTCATGGTCGCAGATGTTGATGAAGTTGCTCAAGAATGGAATACTACTTGGCAAGAAGCGTGTGAGGTAACGTGACACGTGTTTATACACAAATGAGCTGGAGACTTATAACATTCAAAAAGGTAATGGAGGCTATGGAAGAAGATCGTATTGAGTTGATCAAAGGAAATGTTTGGGAATATGCAAATTTAGGTTCTTTAACTTTACTTGTGCAGGATCAGGTATTAGTTTTGACATAGAACCCTCTTTTCAGTGGCTAATATTTTTTATAAAGTGGTGCGAAAACATCCGAACAAAGTTAGAAGAGTGTAGTGCAGAGCATGAGATTAAAAAATGTATCTCAATGCACGCTACCGGTTCCCAAATGCCTTGTAATGTATTAGTTGGTCATTTGAAAATAGGATGTATATTAATTTCTACTATTTTTGTATAGCCACCAACGAATATGTAAATGAAATTAGAAATGAACAAAAAAGAAAAAGTCAAGCACCCTCTTCGAAATCTCATGAAGCTCCAAAGCCTCCAGCCAAACCTCAAAGACACCAGTCACAAGCTCCATCAACCATTCCACCCGTCCCTCCTACGAACCTTAGTAGACAAGCCTCGTTTAATAGCGATAGTTATTCTTCAATTGGTTCCAGAGACGAAAGCACAAAAACGCCAAGGAAGCATACAATGAACCAAGGACAACAAAGTAATACTCAAACAAATGTTGATCCTGATACAACACAAACACCGTCGCAGTACATTGGCAATGGCCAGTTTCAGTCAGCCAGTAAAACCCCCTCTATTAATTACAGAAAATCTATCGATCCAAAGAGAGAAAATCAGATGAAAAACAATATAAGCAATAACGGAGGTAGCACAGCTGCTCGAGCACCTATTAGACGCAAGCCTTTAGATAAAGCTTTGATGGACCAAGTCAGTAACGAAATGGCAATGGCAAGAAAACAAAGAGATATGGAAAGAGAAATGTCTGTCAATGATTCAATCAAAAAACATGTCGACAACCCTATTACAAAAGGAAGCCAAAAATCTGTAGAAAACACTACAAACGATGCAGATGATAGTAAATCTGTCTCTAGCGATGCTGCTAAATCAGAGTCAGCATCCTATCAGCACAATATATCTGTAAATGGTTTTAAAAATACACATCGTCAGCCCTCTGAATATAAACCTGACACAGGGTCAATACCGGTACGACGAGCAAATACATCACACGTCTTGAAAGATACTACAAAGTCAATGAATATTAATACCCATGCAGAACTCCAGCATGAGCAATTGACACATCCTATAGCTGCTCCGAAATCGCCTCGACCACCACCACAGCAAATTAATGACATACAAAGAAACAGTAGTTATGAAGCAGCAGCTTCTTCAAATGATATTCACGGTTTCCACTCTATGCAGCAGATGCCTGTTCACCAAAATTACTCTGGACATCAGCAATACAAAGGTCCTCAAGCAAACGCAAATCATATGCAACATACACATCAAACAGCACAATTAAACTATTCATCCATGGCACATCAACAGAGGTCACCTTTGATGCAACCGCAAGCTTCGCCCATGGTGCAGCCTCAAAAATCACCCATGATGCAACCTTCTCCTCTAATGCAACCCCAGGTCTCACCTATGATGCAACCCCAGGCCTCACCCATGATGCAACCACAAAGATCACCTTTAATGCAGCACCAGCCCTCGCCTATGATGGGTGCTCCAGTATCCCCAATGATGCAACCACTCCACTCCCCTGTGATGGCTCCTACTTACGTACCCCCGCAAAATCACCAGTTGCCACCACCTATTACTATGCCGCCTCACAATTATATAGCATCTCCACAGCCATCACCTAGTATGTCTTACACCAATCCTGTATCACCTTGCTTTGCTCCTACCTCACCCGCTGCAAATTTCCAGCAACTGCCTCCTAAACCTACTCACTACTCTGATGGAAGGCCTATTCTCTTCTGGGGTAAGCATGATCCTCTCGCATAGAATTTGTCGTTGAGCTAACTTTATATCCTTTCTAGTTCGTTCCAAATACGATTATGAAGCCACTGATAATGAAGAGCTGTCTTTCAGAGCGTACGCAGCTATCGGTATTGTAGACGGTGACATGACTCAAGAAGCCTGGTGGACCGGAGCAGTTTTCGACGAGTATCATCAAACTTGGTCCAATGTTGGCTCTGTTCCTAGTAACTTTACTGAACCAGACAGACCCAAATATTATGACCCAAGGAAAAAGAATGCTTACTATTAATTATGTACAGTTTTATTTGTTAATCAAAAGCTGTTATTTTTTGCTTTAAACTAGCGATTTGTGAATTGATTTCCTGCTGTGCTTTATCCAAGCGGTCTATTTCTTCTTGTTCTAATTGAGAACTAAATAATGGCATTGTGGGATCTTTAATTGCTTTTTTGTTCGGTAAATTAAGAGACAATGCATGATTTTCTTGAAATATCTGGTATAAAGATTCTGTGGGTTCATTGAATACAAATTCATCGTATAATAAACTGAGCACTGGTTTGTCTTTTGGCCATGGTTGGCCATTGAGATCATCTTCGAATGGGTGAAGTCGCAAGTGATGGTAGAGCACGACAGGCTTTTCAACAGCTGCTGCATGGAAGTATATTTTGATCATGATTTCAAATTCACCCCAGCCCGTCTCTGAAACTTCAAATGGTGGATGCTCAACAGCTGAATTAAAACAATGCATTAGTGACAACAATCGACGTGAATATCTAATTGCTTACCTCTTACAGGATTAGCGTAGGTCTCATGCAGCTTGAAAACAACTTTTTTAACGTAATAACTAAGATCTTCATTATTTAATCCCTTCACCATAACTGTCCATCGATGCGTGTGATCAGCCTCCGAAGCTTTTTTCCCATTTAGATTATACGCTATGCTACCATAGTAGAATGGTCTAGCAACACTTAATCCCTTAATTCTTTTATTTCCTGAAGACATTGGAATAAAGCACAGAAAAAAAAAAAAAGACAGTTCGCGATTACAGTTTTATATTTTTTTCAATTCAACGATTGATTGGCTACTTTAATTTTTCAGCAGTTGACTTTTTACTACGATCTTTGTTTTGCTTGAAGCAAAGAAATTGAACAACAGTACTCTTACGACTGAATACAAGGAGCTCCTTAACATGACTTAATTCAGATTGCAAATTACTTGATTGCTGTTGTTGAGGATCATAAGCCTGTTCAATGGTTTGGTAAATGGATTGAAGGGTATCGGATGCAGCAGGAGTTACATATTGTGATAACGTCTGGTGCATAAACTCAATTTCGAGAGTTGCTTGCAGCATACCGCCCATACCAAATCTTTCCACTTGTCTGAAGCTATCTAAGCAATCATTTGCCATATTCTCCAGCAAGCGAGAAAGTGCTCTTGGAACAAGCTGTTTCGTCACACTACTGATTTGAGAGTGTACCATGACCAGTGTCATTAATGCCTCATACACGAATGGATGCACCTCCTGCGGTTTAGGTATACTTGACCAATCAATACCACTCATTAAAATTCCCTGTCTTATAATGTCGCGGATCAGTTGAGACTTTCGTTTGATATAATCACCAAATAGAATTTCATCAAGCTCATCAACTACGTCGATTAAGGTCTGTTATCAAAAAAACGCTTAAGGCACATTTGTCTATATGTAAAACGTACAGTTAAAGCTTACGCGTAAATCTTCTTCCATTTTAACATGGTAGGCAGCTTCAAATAAATCGATTAGCTTTCGCATCACATTCAATCGCATATGATTTAAATTGCTAACTGTCAGCAAGATACGAACGTCCTATTTTAAGAGTGTAAAAAATCGCGTTGACTCCTCTCGCAGTTCTATAAAAATTACCATTGAGTGTACATCAATTTTCTCTCTTTTCTTGGCCAAGATCAATTCTTCCTTTTCGTTTAAGGGTGTATAATCTGTAAATGCCAGCTGAACTAAACCATCCAAAAATGTATATGTTGATTCTAGGAAAGATCCTCGCACTTTTTCTATGTATTGGGGTGCTATGATGCGCTCTTCTTGCTCATTTACGGCATCAGCCACAGCGGCTAAGCTTGAGATTTTATAAGCAGAACGTGCACAAAATTTGTGATAGTCATAGTATCGTTTCAACAGCGTAGTGAACTGAGGGTTCTGGGGATCCAAAATCCATTCTTCCAGCATATAAAATGTTTTCGCATCTCTTTCCCAGCATTTGCAGAGAACATCGATAAATTTGGATCTTGCTTTCTCCATCAAATCGGTCAAACCTGCAAAGGCCTCACCTGCTAAATTGATAGCATTAATCTCGTTTACGCAATTGGCTAAATCTCCAACAATAAGCGTCAAATATTCGCACGTATAGATCGAATTCGCGTTGGTAGGCACAAACGGTGGCATGAGATATTTATCAGAGCCATCCATACCTTTTTTCATTTGCAGATGTTTTTCGTTCAAAGAAAAGTATTCCGAGATCAAGGAAGCGTATCTTCCAATAATATCTTTAGTCATTCTTTGACACTGCTCTACTTTAGCCATGTCCATACCAAGCCGCTTCTTACGCGAAGAAGGGGCTGTTGTTCCTGTTGATGTTGCTGCGGCTTTATTTGAAAACTTGCCTTCTATGAAAGCTGTCGATAATCTCCAGAAATCAGGTAAACATCGAAGCAGGAGTGAGGACTGAGACTTTACTAGGTCGGAAATAGCTTGCCAGATGCGCAACTCGGTTGATGTTTCAATATTGAGCTCAGCAGGTTTCGTCTGTATTTCAGAAATAGCTTTCTTTAGCGATAGACTACGCTTAATAGCCGACTCTTCATTATCTCCGTCGTCCTTCTTGAGCCTGCTGATTTTTTTACAGCTTGTGTCGTATGTTTCTTTCATTAATCCCATAATCCATTGATATTGACTATCCAAGTAAAACCAAGCTGGGTCTTCTGTTGTATCCAAATCAAAAAGAAAGCTATCGAATGTAAGAGTTAGTCTATAATACTATTGCAGTTGTATAATAGCTACTTTATCGTTTTTTCTTGATCGTCCATACTTCTCCAAGGATCTGCCAACATCCTTAAAAGAATATTTTGTAGCTCTGCCACAATTTTCGTCACTTCAGCCCACACTTTATCAAATACTTTACGGTGGAGGTCTGTGATGCCAGTATCGCTTTCCATATCAGCTAGCCCAGTGGGATTATCTGTCACGTCACCTTTCAAAATTTGATATAGATATTTTCCCTTCTTATAATCTCTAATAGCAGCCTCGTACTTTGTCTAACCACCATAAAATCAGTATATCTCAAATAAATCCAAGGCTATCTATTACCTGTTTAATCGATTCAAGAAGACTACTGGGAAGGTTGAACAAAAATCGATATCTTTGCAAGATGTAAAGTGTACTTTTGACTTTTTCAACTCGGTGACGTCGTTCTACAACAGGACCATACACTTGTTCAGCACGTGTATTGGCGGCTAAATACATCTATTGTTAAATGCCTACGTGAGTATACGTTAAAGTGCTACTCACATTCCAAGGACTTTTGAATGCCAATAGTTCCATAATCCTGTTGTTCGTTTAATTGCTTTGACTTCATTTCGTCATAAACATGATCCACTGTGTTCTTTGCACTGACGAAACGGTCGAAGTTTTGATGAACCAAATTTTTTAAGGCTTCTGCCCGCTGGTCGACCCCCATTCTCAAACGTTCTTCGCCTCTTACTAAATCGTTATAAGCTGTTTCTTTGTGGACTTGGATCAAGAACTGGCGTGCTTGAAATTTCTTGTTTGTAATCATCAAAGTGGATTCTATCTTAATGATGAGTACCTGGTAGGGTTATCGTATGTCCTTCATATTGCTTACTTTCTTTCAGCTGAGAAATGTTTGTATTTCGAGACAATTCGCTAATAAGAATTGTTAGTATAGCAAGGCTTTGTTTAGATTGTATAATGGATTACTCTGGGAAAATAGATGAGTATACGCCTAAGGGATCACTGTCATCGATAGCTTGCAAGTCCATGTCACTTTCTGAAGGGTGGATGGTAGTCTTTTTCAAGTCCTCATCTTGTTCTGGATGCTGAAATTGTTGGATACTTGATTCCTGTTGCTGTTCGTGAGCGTTCTCTGAATCATCTTCATCGTCCACCCAAACTTCTGGGTCTAAAGAATCGAGATGATAAAATCTCAAGATTGCTGCGTCTTCAGCATATTCCGGTATATCTAAGCGATTCATATATTAAAGTCGCTCAATAAGGGCAAAAGACAAAAGATTTCCAGCCAAAAGTAAAATTTGACTGAGAAAATACATAATATTGTCTCATTGGGCAAATTTATTAGGTTAATTGCATATCATGCAAGCTTTTGGAAGAGGTTCATAGAAGATGACAGTAGAAATGTTCATACTATCATAAAACTATCTTTTAATTCCGGGAATGCTTTCCTATTCAAAGTATTGAAGCTAGAGAAACTACTGGCCAGATTATTTTATCGCGTAAAGCGAAAGAATATACTGTATAGGTTTTCTTTATTCAGGTACATACAATTAAAGTGCGTAACACTTAATATCATCAATAGTTATGACCTTCAAAAACACCCAAGGCCGAAACCAAGGCAACAGTATCTGCCGGAGATTCGCGTCTTTATTGTCATTGAATACGTATCTTGTTTCGCTTGCAAGGTAGGCTTATGAGCTAGCTCAAAAGTACAAGGACTGCTAATAGGTTGTAAAACCCAAGCGCTTTGAGCCTTCTTCTCTTTTTTTTTTTCACTTGTGTGGCAACTTTTAGTATACGTATAAATCTAACTATGATGAAAAGTAGGGTGCTTTTCTGTCATGTAATGTAAACTTGGACTCTAAGACATAATAATCAACCGTTTTTTGTCGAGTCGATCCTGAAAGCTCGTAAACACATACATCATATAGCAAGAAATCTGTCAATTATTGACACCACTGACCTAACAGTCTTATATATATATATATGTAACAGTTAAGAATTTGCAGTTCTCTCTCCGCAATTAAATGTGATTTTTTTCGTTCCTAATAGTAACTTTTGCTTTTCTTTTTTTTTTTTTAAAAAAAAATAAGAAATGAATTCAGAATTTGATGATGTATGGTTTATTTAATAATTTTAACAAGATGATTAATATTTTCTTTAAACTTAGGTTTTAACTAACCAACCTGTGGTTATTGATAATGTAAATATATCTTTTGTTTTATTTTATGGGTATTAAAAAAAGACTTCATCTGTAGGGATCAGGCGTCATTAAAGCCGGTTTTGCTGGCGAAGAACAACCCAAATGCTTTTTTCCTTCAATGTAAAAAAGAATTTGAATACACACAGCTTCTCTTTTTTAACATGTTTTAATAGGGTGGGTCGACCAAAGCATACTCGTATTATGGCGGGTGCAGTAGAAGGCGATAATTTTATTGGTAGAAAGGCACAAGAGTTACGCGGTTTGTTGAAAATTAGATACCCCATTGAACATGGTATTGTTACTGATTGGGAAGATATGGAACGTATTTGGCAATATATTTATACAGATGAACTAAAAACGTTATCAGAAGAGGTAAATAACGTTAAATGTATACAATACACAGAACTTATAATTTCGTGATACTTTTTAGCACCCAGTTTTACTAACAGAAGCACCACTTAATCCTCGAACTAACCGGGACACTGCCGCTCAAATTTTCTTCGAGACATTTAATGTTCCAGCTTTATTCACTTCTATTCAAGCTGTTCTCAGTTTGTACGTTTCATTCATAAAAAGCATGTAATGGTAAAGTATTTATAGTTTGTTTTGTATAGATACTCTTCAGGTAGAACGACGGGTATTGTGCTTGATTCTGGTGATGGTGTGACGCATGCTGTTCCTGTATATGAAGGTTTTGCTATTCCACATGCTATTCGTCGAGTAGATATTGCTGGTCGAGATGTGACTGAATATTTGCAACTCTTATTAAGAAAGTCTGGATATAATTTCCATACCACAGCAGAAAAGGAAGTTGTCCGTATTATTAAGGAAAAGACATGTTATATTGCATTAAACCCTGCTAAAGAAGAGAAAGAAACGAGCGGAAAAGTAGATGACTTTATGTTACCCGATGGTAATATTATTAAGGTAATTTTTCTCCTACTTTTTACTTTGACATAATAGATCTAACATGAAACAGCTCGGTGCTGAGAGATTCCGTGCTCCTGAAATTTTGTTTCAACCTGAGCTGATTGGAGAGGAATACCCTGGCATTCATCAAACTATTGTTGATTGTATTAGTCGCGCAGACCTCGATTTAAGAAAGTCGCTTTATTCTAACGTTGTATTGTCTGGTGGTTCAACATTATGCAAAGGTTTTGGTGAACGTTTATTATCCGAAATTAAGAGACTTGCATTAAAAGATATTAAGATCAAGATTTTTGCTCCACCTGAACGCAAATACAGTACCTGGATTGGTGGCTCTATCTTAGCTTCCCTTAGTACCTTTAAGAAAATGTGGGTTTCCGCTGAAGAATACCAGGAGGATCCCGATATCATTCACAAGAAGGCATTCTAAATTATTCCCCCCCCCATCTACCACTCTTTTTTTTTAATCTGTTATTCCCTTATAAAAATCAATAGATGCATCAATTTTATGGATTAAACAAAGTCTCGATAATTTAAACGCCGTGAACTTTGTTTTTTTTTGTAGTCACATACAGTTTTTACACTTCAAATTCAGACGATGTTAGTTTTTTTTGGACGAATTAAAATTAATTTTTAGACTTTTAGCTTACCTTTTTTGGATGGAGTATAAAAGGAAATACAGACAAGATCAAATTAGATTTCGGACAAACCCCTCTAATTCTATATATATGCTTACCTGTAAATATCTAAATTCCAAAGGAAAACCGTGTACGAGACGACGATGTATTGATTAGCTAGAATGCTAATTATTTCTTGAAAATTCTCTAGGGCGACCGCGGCCTCCAATTTCGTTTTTGGAAATTTCAAAAATATTTTTTGATGCGTTCACATCACGTTGCCACATCATTCCGCAACTCGTGCAAGCGAGAACACTGTGCGACTCAAGAAAAGCATCAGTAAGAGTCATTTGTTTGCATGAATGACATGTCTATAATAATAAAATTGCGGTGTTAGCTACTGTGTGCAATGACAAAGATCAAAATAATACCTTTGAAGTACGGAATTCATCTACGTACACAAGTAGCAGCTCACCAGATCTTTGTCTCAACTTCAATTGGCGATATAGTACACCAGTAACACCAGTTCTGAGACCACGAAAGCTAACTGCGTCTTTTCCAAACATGCCATTTCCAAATGCTACTATAGGCAATTTATCTTTTTGGTAGTGGAATTTTTCTGCTTTCCACCACTTCTTCTTATCAACCTCTCTAAATTAATACAATAAGTGAGTATAATAATAACTATTTCGTCGGTTTGTTAGTAGTGACCTTTTACTTTCCATTGCCTTTTTTTTCTTTGTCTTGTCCTTTCTTTTTCTTTCTTCTTTGCTTCCTTTTTTTTTCTATTCTTCTTTGTATTCTTTCTTCTGGACTTATTATACTTTTTTCCACCATTGACTGAAATATTTACCATTTCTTGCCTTGCTCTTTGTACACCTTGATATAAATGGAAACACTTTTCAGCTGTCAATGGACTGTAATAGTTTAAAATTTGTTGAAGGTGTGATATGATATTGATCGGAATGTAGTATTATATAATAGTTAACGAATACTTGAGCGCGAATCATAATATTACGAACTTGATCTGATACGGTTTGTATCTTATTTAGGAGCGTAGATCTGTATTCTTGTCTAAGAATAGTAGAAAGTTTTATCTTTCTCGTTACCGATTCATTTTCACCAAGATGGCCATAAACTTCTTGTGCTTTGGTTAGTTTGTGGTTTGCACAAAGGTTGGATCTTGCACTGTTGTGTCCCTCTTGGTGACAGCTGGTACACACTGGGTTGCTGGTACTTGCTTCTTGATCAATATTATATCTACTCGCATTATATTTCTGCTGCTTTACTTTCTCTTTTTCTTGTTGATTTGTTGACTTGCGTTTTGTCCCAACTATAAGAGGTAGAAGTTTAAATTATTACCATAATATACGATAAGCTTGCTTACCAGAAGTAGCTGGTGAATCATATTTTTCACATTGATAACTATTCTTTGTACGATGGCCGCGTCCATTACAGTCCTTGCATTTTATTTCAGCTACAACCAAGTTAGCAAACCTTGCAGTGGATTCATTTGAAATTCTTACCTTGCTCTTTAATCTCTTTCCGTCTTTCTGCAACCTTCTTAAGTATATCGTGAATTCTTTGCTTGAACATTTATTTCTTGAAGAGAAAGTAACAAATAAATATATCAGACAACATCTTATATGAAGCGATTTTTTAAACCAATCGGAGGAAACTTGATGAACTAGTATTATACTGTATTTTAGTAGTCTTGATATTATATTCAATAGGTTTCGATCATCCTCTTTTATCTTATGTCCCACACGTCAATTACATAGCCATTTGAGGTGCCTAGTATAGAATCTCTTGTATAATAGTAAAAATACCATAGTATAAGTAAACATGAAAATGAATCAATGGTTTAAGAGATCCGTTATGCCTATTACTAGGAAAAGGTATCTGAAGTATCTACATATAATGTGTTTTTGCCCATTATTGGAGAAACTTAATAGTATGTCTAAAATCAATTCTGCTTTTGTCTGTATTTCCTTTTATACTTCATCCAAAAATGGTAAGCTAAAAGTCTAAAAATTAATTTTTCCAAATAGTCACATAACAGAACGAGTACGCATTACTCTTCTTTTATTACCCACCTCTTCCTTTTTATCAATACTTAATAACGTAAGCTAATTGCTTCTTTAATTATACTCGTTGTTTATTTTAAATTGAAACAAGTTAGGTACCATGTCCCACCAAGGAACAAACGCGTACATGATTGCCAACTTGTTGGAAAAGGTAAACATTCACCTTTCTCCTGCTACTTTTTGTCTAAACAATTCTGATTAGATGAATAATGAAGATAGAGATTTTCGTTATATGGCACTTAATGACCTTATGAATGAGCTTCAAAAGGAGTCATTACACATGGACAACACGATTGAAGGCAAAGTTGTCCGAGCAGTTTTGCAACTTGTCGACGATAAAAATAGCGAAGTTCAAAATTTAGCAGTAAAGTGGTAAGTAAATAAACCTTACATAAGAGCACTCCATAGCTAAATACTTTACAGTCTTGGACCTTTAGTGAAACAAATTAAAGAAGAACACTTGATCCAAATTATTGATCGTCTCGGTGAATACGCTGCACAGCAAAAAAATGACGAATTACGTGGTATCGCTAGTGTTGGTAAGTGAAGCCTGTCTTTAAAATCTATCTTGATATTGACTTTTTATATATATATGTAGGCTTAAAGACGATTGTGCTTGAAGTAGATGCTGTCAATGGCCAAAAGGTGTGTGCAAGAATTATTCCACACCTCTTAAGCACAATTCCTCAGGTATTTGATGAAACGTGTATGCTGGTTTCCCTGTTTTTACTTACTGCTTCAAAATAGACTGATATATCGTACGAAATGCAAATGGATACTTTGGATATCTTGGCAGATTTATTATCAAGATTTGGTAATCAAACTACTGTTAAACAGCAAACCGAAATCCAATCGATTTTATTACCTTTGCTCGCACACAAGCGTCCAGCTGTTCGAAAGAGAGTAACAGTCGCAATTGGCTACCTTGTTGTACATACCACAGAAGATCTTTTCAACCAGCTTTATGCTTTTGTTTTGGATGGTTTACGCAATAATTCTGGCTCAGATGACAAACTTAGAACTTTGATTCAATGTACAAGTGTATTAAGGTAAACCAAATGTACACGATATATATATTAGAACTGTCTCACATCGATGTATATAGTCGTTACAGCACTGCTCGCTTGGGAAAACATCTTCCTGAATTAGTTCCTATTATCATCAAATATGCTACGGATGCTGACGAAGACGATGAATTACGTGAATTTTGTTTCCAAACCTTGGAATCTTTTGTTTTAAGATGTCCTATAGAAATCACCCCTTTCATTGAAGAGATTACAAACCTTTCTTTGGAATACATCAAGTATGATCCTAACTTTGTGGAAGATGACAACGATGAAGAGGTAAGGATAATAAAACACAACTATCAATCCATACTCATGCTTTTCTAGGACGATGATATGGAAATAGAGGATGATATGGACGATGAAGAATATGACGATGTTGCGTAAGTAAACATAGTAAGCACCATGATGAGTTACTTACTATATATAACTATAGTGACTATTCTGATGATGATGACGATATGTCTTGGAAAGTTCGAAGATCTGCATCCAAAGTATTATCTGCTATTATTGAAACTCGATCTGAATTTTTACAACAACTTTATGAAAATGTCGCGCCCGCCTTAATCAACCGTTTCAAGGAACGTGAAGAATCTGTTCGTATTGATATCTTGCAAACGTTCATCACTCTGTTAAGGCAAACTAGTGTGTACAGTGGCAATAGCGATTCTCCTATTCGTAGATTTAGTGTTTCTAGTTTAATCGATGATGTCGAAACTTTGCCCGATAGTCCTACCGCAACAAACAAACCTAAGGAGTTGTTGCAAGATCAGTTACCCAAATTGTGCCGCGCTCTTTCTAAACAACTCACTACCAAATCTACACAAACACGTCAAATTGGTTTCCATTTGTTACGTGAACTTATCTTTGTATTACACGGTGGATTGGAGGATCAAATTGAACTGTTCTTCCCTGCTATTGAATCTTCTCTTTCTAACAGTCATCTTGATCAACAACAAGCTTCTACATCCAACTTGAAAATTGAAGTCCTTTTCTTCTTGCGACTCTTTTTCCACTACCATGTTACTGACCAAATTCAAAAGTATACCAGTACATTAGCTCCTATAGTCATTCAATCTATTTCCGACAAATTCTACAAGATTACCTCTGAAGCCTTCTTAGTTAGCATCGAACTTATCAAAGTAATCCGTCCTATTGTTCGCCAGCCCAACGGTGAATATCAAATCGCTGATGTTGCACCCGAAAATACCAAATATATTAATGATATCTATAACGCTACTTTGAATGTGTTAAATACAAGTGACGCAGATCAAGAAGTCAAGGAACGATCCATTATGTGCCTTGGTACACTTTTATCTCAAGTAGGTGATGTTCTTCAACAAAGACAAGCATGGGATGTTCTTTTGGACCGATTGCGCAACGAGGTTACTCGAATGATTAGTGTCAAGACACTTAAAGTTGTTTCGCAAAGTCCTGTTGCTGCAGGTGACGAATTGGAACGATGTGTACTAGTGGCTGTTGATGAAATTTCGTTGCTTTTGAGAAAGAACAATCGTCCCTTACGTATTGCAAGTTTGGAGTGCTTGAATGTTTTGATTCAAAGGTAACAAAAAAAAAAAAAAAAAAGAGCAAAAATAGTTTGTTAGCTCATTTTAATTCGTATTTAGATTTGGTCAAAAGATTCCTCACAAGAGCTTTTCTCAATTGTTGGTTGAGTTGAAGCCTTTGATCTCAGACGCTGATTTACACCTCCTTCCTCTTGCTTTGAATTGCGTTGAATCTATTCTTGTGATCAGTTCTGCTTCAGTGAATGATGTCAGGGCTGATATTTTACCTTCATTGTTCCAATTGATAGAATCACCTTTACTCCAAGGCTCTGCACTGGAAAGCTTGTTGAGTATGTTTGCTGCTTTCTCTAAAGCCAATCCTTCGGATTATCAAGCCTTAGTTAATGGTCTTGTAAGCCCTCTTTTGAAAGCTAAAGCTGCAAATGGAGTATCAGCTGGTGGTGTTGCCGCCGTTGCCAACAAGCAAGCGGCATCCACAGTTGCTCAATGTGTAGCTGTCCTCGCTGCTAACGCTAGCGATGCTGACCGTGCCGCCACTGTTAGCGAGTTCCAAAGTTACATCCAAAATGTCTCCACCAACGATTCCGTCAAATATCTTAGTCTCATGACTATTGGTGAAATTGGTCGCAGAGTGTAATTATACATTCCAAACTCTATTTGAGTTAATGATATTAATACGATTTTTTATAGTGACTTGTCAGCATTCACCTCAATTGACGAACAAGTTGTCTACTTGTTCTCTTCTCAATCTGAAGAAATCAAATTTGCCTCTGCTTTTGCTTTGGGTAACATCTGTGTTGGTAATATCCCCAAATATCTCCCTTCGATTGTTTCACAGATCAAAGCTGAACCCAAGAGACGTTACTTGTTATTGAATGCACTTAAAGAAGTAAGTTTGCTATTACACAAGGTATATGTATAACTTATAACTTTTTGTGTTTAGGTGATCACACGCTATGAAGGGAAGACTTCTTTAGGCACAGCTGCTGATGAGATTTGGAATCTTCTTCTTGAAAGCAGTGATGCAGATCAAGAAGAAGGCACTCGCACGGTAGTTGCTGAATGTTTGGGCAAACTTGCTTTGACAGATGCAAACAAATTTTTACCTCAATTGGAGGAACGCTTAGCCTCTCCCTCTGCTTATATGAGAGCTGCTGTCGCTACAGCTACAAAATACGCAGTTGTTGATCCTTCTCCTGCGTATGATAATTTGTTGAAACCCATTTTGGTCAAGTTCTTGTCACTTTTGGAAGATCCTGATTTGAATGTTCGTCGTTTGGCATTATTAACTATCAATTCTGCCGCTCATCGTAAACCTTATTTGATTCGTGATATCCTTGACAAGCTTATCCCTTTATTGTATGCTGAAACAGTTGTCAAAGAGGAACTTATTCATACTGTGGAAATGGGTCCTTTCAAACACAAAGTAGATGATGGACTTGAAATCAGAAAAGCTTCTTATGAATGCATGTATACTCTCTTGAGTACATGTTTGGATAAAATTGATGTTTACGGTTTCCTGGATCACATTAGAGCCGGCTTGGATGATCAACACGATATCAAGATGCTTGCTTATCTTATGCTCATTCGATTAAGCAAGGTCGCACATACTGCCGTTTCGCAAAGTAGGTTTGAATACGCGTAATAACCGTCAATTATTTTTGTTATTTACAACTGGTTTTTTTTTTTTTAGGATTGGACGAATTGGTTGCTCCTTTCAAGACAACACTTGATTTCAAGATGAGAAGTAATGCTGTTAAGCAAGAAGTTGAAAAGAACCAAGAATTGGTTCGTGCTGTGCTTCGCTGTATCATTGCATTAAATCCACTTTCTGATGCTAGTGTTTCACCTAAATATGAACAGTTTGTTCACAGCATTAGAACAGGGCCTCTTGCTGAAGAATACAAGTTAGCATATATTGAAGCCGAAAGTCGAGAAAATAGAGTAGCCGATTACATGGACCTTTCTTAAAACATCGATTTTCTTATAATGCATAATAAATAAAGATTATTTTTTGGCTGGATTATCGATATTTACTAGGTACTTGATTGAGTGTGTAAGCGATATATTTTGTTACATATATCAAAGCAAATGTCATCATGAAGAATGGTAAAAGAGTTGCATTTTTATTTTTTGGCAGGTAATTTTGAATTTGTTATTGGAATATCATTCAAATTATCGAAAGGGAAATTATCATAAAAATCCAATAGATCTATCACAACATCGCGTACAGCCTGGACAGATATATTTTGTGATGCACCCCACATATCTACATATTCATTCATAGTCATTGAAATTTCTGCTTTACACGTTCTTAGAGCTAAATACAAGCAACCGAGCCCAATTCCATGTATTGAGTGTGTCAGCGCAATTTTTGGTGAACATAAACTGTAGATTCACAAATTAGTTATTGGACTGCAAGGCATCGTGTTCATGGCATTACCTATCCCAAACATAAGTCCAAGCTAATCTTGCAATAGTACTCATTTCAGGATCCATGTCTAAGCATATAATTTAATACACTAATCTACATATCATCCTCCAAAATACCACTTGCCTAGTTCCATTTTTTTCCAAATTTCCTTTGGCGCTAGGTGATGATGTCTTTTGGATTGTTTCTTGATCTCATTTAATGAATAATATCGAATTGATGCAAGTGCTCGAAGTACGTGTAAACAATATGAAAATGGCAATTCTAACTCTAAATCAAAACCAAGTGCTCTAATCAATACAAGTTCACTTGTCACAAGTGAAGCTCTCATTTTGAAATAATTCTATACCGATTTAGAACCTGGCCGATCTGAACGTGACTCTATTATCTTACCTCATGTACGTCTAAAGGAGAATCATCTGGGTGGTAATATCTACGTTATGCCAAAAAAAAAAAAAAGAGTTATTAGGATATGTCTCATTTAGTTTCAGATCCGTACTATATACCTATAGCCAACATTCACAATATCCCGAACTTTCCGTGGTACTTCAGTAGCTTTACATGCCAACTGTAAACAAGTGGTTGTCAAAAGCTGTAAAAGAAGAAGTTAAAACAGCCATCTCAATTTGTAATAAAGTGCGTTGAATTACCTCTTCGTTTGATCGCAACACGTCTTCTTCGTTTAAAGTGCCGTCAACGTTAATTACTTTTTCTTTGCTATCCATAAACCAAATAAAACGGTGATAATACAAGAGAGCTGTTGCTGTTGTTCTAATGGGTCTATGGTAATAGATAAATTATCGAGATTTAAAAAATGAATTGATTTTTTCCCTACAAGTCAAGCATTGAGCTCGTTTGTCTCAGAAATTGAATAGATGCTACATTAGGTATCAAGGGTAATTTTTCCTTATAATTTACAGTATTGTTTGGATTATCATTTTCAAATGACATTATTCTATAATTTTACAGAGAAAGAAAAATCTAGCACGACTGACAAAAAAAACCCACCAGATTCAAATTCGGCCCTTTGATTGGATAACATTTAAGTGTGAGTAAGCATTTGGTCGGTGCTGATGTAGCGCGAAAATGTGAATGATCTCCACCGAACAATTTGCCTTGAAGTATATCTACTACACAAATAAAAATCCTTGGGCTAGACTAACAGGCCTTGTTAATCTAAGAAACATCTTAAGAAAAAAGTTTTGTTTCTATTTGTTGTAGCAGAGCAACATTTATCTGTTTACTACCAACGTTTCTTATAGTCTTATAGAGTGAATCAAATCTTGTAATTGGGAGAAACATCATACCGAAAACCAATAACAGCTACACTCCTAAAACTGCTCTAAATTGAAGCAATAACAATAACAAATATAGGTGTATATATATTCATTTGTCGCAATAGAAAAATATAGCTGCCTATCAATGTAAGTATCATCATAGGAAAGAAAGATACAATAGCTTGTTCAAAATAAGTAAGTGCAACTTAATACAAAGCCTTTTAAATTGGCTAAAAAAGAAACACCACATGTGTGGCATTGTATATTGTGTAGAAAATCCCAAATAGCCCAACAAGAATGACTTATCTATTATAGTCAATAGAGAGAAGCAAAACACCTTCTTTATGAGTTGTTATACATTTGTAATTCATATGATCTTTATGAAAATTTATAACCACTTTGGTATCGGTCAAGGTAACATTTGCTCGTTGATAATTTGTCATTAGTGATTACATATAGGCCTTTTTATGATCTATGAGTTTAAATATTTCCAATTAACTGTTGAACGTATACTGTTAACTAACAAAAAAAAAAAAAAAAAAAAAAAAAGAGGTGACTAAAAATATGACACAGCACATAAATTACCATACATAGAGAAGGATTAACCTCAATGATGCGTGGACTAACGGCTATCTTGGTACAATGTAATACAAACTGCAATATACACTTGACATTGTTTGCTTAGCTAAAAACACAACCCCTCCCCCCGCCAATAATTGTAAAATTCCAGTTTTTTTGCATTTTGATATAAACGTGCAAACATACTCTTTTTGTCATGGGTATTTGCTCGGGTGCTCGATCTCATTGTACAAAAATTTTAAGTTACGTATACAATAAGTATACCAAATATCATATTACTAACGAGTGCTTTAGGCACCAACATGTTTTGTTTAGCATTACGCACACAGTAGGCATCTCCTTATATGCCCAAGATATGAAGAGTTACTTGTAGCCAGAATTGCAAGTAACACTACTGCTTATATATACAGGCTGACCATTCTAACCTCACTGCAGCATGATTTCTATTACTATATATTTTGAAAATAAAAAGAGATCTAGCCAATATAAGCCAATTTTTATATACGACAAGTTTAGCTTAATAGCGATATTTTGTTATGGCTTGGTAATACACAAACCCATCCTCAAGAATATTATATAAACATTTCTCGCAAAAGTTAAAATACAACATAATGTAGATACAGCTACTCAGTTTTTGTTAAATACAGTACTCTTGATGTTTAGTATGCAAGTTGTATTTCACTTTATTTTTTGGCCACTTTTGGAAAATATACTCTAAAAAGTAGTAATTTACTCAAAATTACTTTTGTCCTCCAAACAAACTTTGTGTTCAAAACTTAAATTCTCGTTGTACAAAAAAGAAAAGCTTTTATTTATAAATACTATCGTGTCACAAGAAGAATACATAATCACAGAATTTTGAAAATCTTTTGTCTCATCATTAAATACAAAGACAATTTAAAAACGAAACCAGCATATATATGTAAATATAAAATATTATGTAAATTTGCAAATAAAGATCAATTATAACAAATTACAGAACGATGCATTGAATGTATATATAAAATAAAGTGGGGCTGGTTATAAAATTACAGAGAAGTCATCATGACCATCATTCCAAACAAAAGTGTCATCGCAGTGATGGGTGGGCTCATAGAAGAAGCGGAACTAGCTGGCACGCTAGCAGCTTTTGTTGTGACGACAGCAGCTTGAGATGAAGTAGCGGCAGAGGCGGTAGAAGCAGCTTGAGTACTAACAGCAGTAGTTACAACAGTTGTATTTCCATTAGGATTCTCCGATGTAGGGTATACGAAGTTGGTTTCCCAATAAGGAGTAGAGACATTGTAACAATAGTTCCAAGGAACAACTTTGAATGTTGATTGTACATCGGGCAACCATTTTTCTGCCATTGATACTGTAGAGTTATTTAATTCATGCTGAAGAACAATGTGGCCATGCTTATTATCTGTGCCGTTTTTGTATGAGTTAATCCAGTTCTCAAAGTAGCTGTCAACAGTTGCAGGAGATAATTTTCCTCCACCATCACCGGGCATGTTCCAGTCGTTAGTATCTTCGTCCCAAAGAACAGTAGTTAAGCCCATTTGCCAAGCAATCGCACGAACACGATCGTCAACGTCACCGAAAGGAGGTCTCCAACACTTGGTTGTGACACCAGTAACTTCTTTAATAGCGCGAATGGTCCAGTAAAGTTCAGCAACAACAGCTTCGTTGGATTGGGCAGTCATGTAAGGATGTGACCAAGTGTGGACACATAAAGTATGGCCATCGGCTAAACCTCTTTGAGCAGCAGCAGGAGCAGAAATAACGTTTGAACCGATGTAAAATAAGCCTGCTTTTTGATTATTATGTGCAGCCAAAAAATCGTAAAGATTAGGTTCGGCCCATTCACCACCTTCGGATGTAAGTGGCCCATCATCGTATGTCTATCATTAAAATAAAAGTCAGCAAATGTAACAAACAAACAAATAAGACTTTACCAAACCCCAGTATCCAACTTGAGGACAAGCATAGGCATCTTCAGGAACAAGAGGATTCTTAGAAGCGACGCAAGTGGAAGCACTCCACCAACAATCAGGATCTTTGGTGGCATCATAACCGCTAAATGAAAGAGCGCCATTTGCATCAAGCTTACGGACAGGACTATTAGGTACCTTAGACCAGTCAATAGCAGCAACTACAGCTTTAACTTCAGTGGAATTGGTAGAAGGGGCTTTCCAAGCAGTAGGGTAAGCAGAGAAATCAAATGTAACGGTTGCTAAAGGGCCTGTAGGAACTGATCCATTGCCACCAGAAGGATAACTTTGAACGTTACCAGCAATAGGTTTGACATCAGATAACCAAGTAGGAGACACTTGAGCAGGTACACCAGAAGATGTCGTGGTAGTGTTTTGGGCAAACACAGTACCTAGTACAGTGATAGAAGCAAAAAGTAAAGATGCCTTCATTGCAATAGTGAAAATAAAAGCTGGGAGGGAAAGAAAGAAAACATGCTTTCATTGATCTTTTTATAGAAAAACAAGAACATGTAGCACAGAACAGGTTATCAATAGGTGCTCTCAACCTGCACGGATATTTAAAAAAAGAAATAGATATTCGTTGTAACACGATTTTACAAAGTGGCTGTGTGACAATTAAAAGGTAATTTCTTATTAGAACCAAATTTACTCTGACTGATAGACCTTCCCTCACTTTTAATGAAAGATCAAAGGAGACTCACTTCACTTTACAGCCCATTTTATATTTTTATTGATTAATACAGTCAAATTACCTCGCAAATATGAAAGCAGACAGAACGAAGGAAGCAGTATTACTAGTCATACCGTTTTGAAACAGCCAGTTTTGCTTTCCCATGATAGTACGACTGAGTCATCTAGCACAATCAATTATATGGACAATATATCAAAGGAATTGAAGTTTAATCGCTTGGAAATTATAAACTACGAAAGAAAAACTAATGGCATAATCGATGATCTAAATAAAGCGACTCGACTCAGTACAAATAAGGAATACGACAGTTACTGAAAAAAATATGTTCTTTGGTGCCATAAGAAGACATACGATGCCGGAAAACGCGATATTAAACAGATTTACAGAAAGTAATCATTTACTATAACCCACTCTAGATAGATATAGGTCAGCCATAGCCAGTGTGTTAATAGCTCTTTATTTTCAAAGACAACCAGTGGCAGAAGATACTCATAAATTATTTAAAGCCAAGAAAATACAAGCGGTAGGTTTGCCATTGAAAACTAGCTTTAGAAACTTGGGGTGCAAACTTATTAGCGGATTATATATGCAAAAAAAAAAAAAAAAAAAAAAAAAAACCCCCCC